>JAOSBN010000003.1:7671469-7688316 GCA_027563595.1 Erythroxylum suave
AAGTATGTAAATTTTGGGTATCGGAGTTGAGAGATATGAGCATTATAAGTGGTGATGTTGCATAGGTAGTATGTACACGACAGCTATGGTGAATGATGAAAGTTTGTGTATGTGATGAGTCATTTGAGTTAAGTTTGGGGATTTTAATGCACCCAAGTTGGTAATTGAATGTTTAAGGAATGTTATTGCTTTATAAGTGAAATTTGGAAGGATATGAGTGAATATGATGTTAGAATGGATGTAGGCAGCATTGGAGAGGCTTTGGAGGGGTTTAGGTAACTCCTATGTTCGTTAGACGGACTTTAGGTTCCTTAAGCGGACCTTCTCGGGTCTGTGAGGACCCCTAGCATCGCCAATGTCCATTCGATGGACATTATGTCTGTTAAACGGACCTTCTCAGGTGAAAATGGCTCCCAAGCTCGTCTATGTTCGTTAGGCGGACATGTATGTCCGTTAAACGGACCTTTACGGGACAGCTACAGTAAATTACGATTTTTGACCCATTTTAGAGGCATAATATCGCTTTGTGGTCTCATAAAAGTTGTAGATCCAGAAGTATTCTTTTAAATAGTTCAAGAATGGTTTCATTCCAAGATTTCTAGAGAAAGTTATGCCAATTCTTCTAGGATAGGTACAATATGATTGAGGTTATAGACATGTTTGAATCTTTTGGCCATAACTTCATCGTCCGACCACCAAATGAAGTGATTCTTGAAGCAATGGTTTCTTGACACATTCTTCTATCTCTCTATATAAATTGGTAGCTTTTGGATCTGATATGAAGAATATTGATGGAAAGATAGTGAGGGGTCGGTTTAGAGAGCATAATTGGGGTATGAACATACTTTGGCTTTTTAAGCATAACTTCTTCTATAGAATTCCAATTTGAGATAGTTCTTTCAAATCAAACTAGAGAATTGGGGCTACAATTGTTTTGAAGAATTCGAGTATGATTTTGGTGATTGACTAGCTAGGGTACACCACTCATGTGGGATATGTCTAATACGGGTTCATGGAAATAACTCTCAAGATGACTCCGAATGTTGGGCTCCGGAAACGGGGTCCAACACGTAATATTTGTGTTAAAGGTCATATGGGGCAATTAGCGGTATTAAATCATTAGAGATAACATAGCATAAGTTAAATAATTCGAGCTTGTGTAGTTGTTACTTAGATTGATTGGTTTTTCTCACTTATAATACAAATGTCTGCATAAACTTAGAAAGCTTGTTCTAGGTTTCTCAATAGTTAGGATTAGTTAATGAGCTTTTCTTGATTAACTATGATCTAAGAAAAAACTGAAATTAACAGAGTTTATTGTTAGTTCACGATCAATTATCTTAAAAGAAGTGTAAAACTGATAATTCAACGACATCTTTGAAATTGTGCTTAGGCTAAGATTAAACCAAAGAATTGGATTTCAACTCATTCATCAACTTTATCACTTTGCTGCTGTTTAATTTGATTTGTTTTGATAGATTTAATTTAACTTTGTCTTCTAATTTGTTTCAAAGCAAGAACCCCCTTGTTTTGCTTATACAAATAAGTTAGGAAAGTAATTGGAATTAATCTCTGTAGAATCGACCTAGACTTACTGCTAGCTATAGTTTTGTCTAGTTAGTTTGGTAGTGCTACGACATGTGACCAATTGTCTATGTACTCTTGCAATGTCGGCTTATATCCACTAACATACCACTTGTGCTCTAGTAAGTAAGATTCACATAAATCTGTCCACTAAAAGAAATAGAAAGTCAAATTAAAAAAGTAATTATATAATTAATTCATATTTATAGATTATTACTGTGAAAGATGAAGTTTAGTGCTGATTTCTTAAGGTAGTACATGACGTCAACTCCATGATCTCAAAGAGCAATATAAGCCACTTCATTTATGTTATTGATTAGAGCCAAAAAAGTTAGCTTTATGTAATACAGAAGCTGGTTCATCATGTTTATATCCCACCTGAAACCAAATAAAAATATCCTATATATTATATTCTCTTAAACGCGAATTAGAGTTGTTCTTGTTTCAGTTTAAATATAGAGCGACTACCCTAACCTTTCAAGGCAGAGGTAAAGAGCTCAAGTTCTTTTAAAGTGCCATATATGTTATAAATGTCATCAATTATTGCATCAAGTTGACTGTATTTTGTATTTTGTACTTTGTGTTTTGAAATAACTATACTTTGGCTTCGTTACAACCTCAAGTGTCTACATGAAACTCTCAACTATCATGTTTCTTGTAAAGGGTAGTTTTTCTTTAAAGCCTATGTGAAGAGACCACCTTAAGACAAGCAAACATAACCTTATAAAAAGTGAGTTGTTTTGATTTTACTATGTTGAACGCATAGGATCACAAGCTTGCTCCGATGCTCATTTCAGATCCTCCTAGTGAGCATTACCTTATCATCCATTCTTGATAATAAATCTCCTTTTGAAATTTGTTAAAAAAGGTTCGTCTTTGGATGTCTTTCTTACATTCATCACAGTGAAACCCATTCAGATAAATTTCACCCTCATGCTTCAGCTTGTATTTTTTTGGGATATCCATGGGTTAAAAAGCTTATCTAGTTTATAATCTTAATACAAAAAAAAATTAAATTTCTAGGGATATACAATTGTATAAAGACTAGTTTCCTTTTGTCTCCAATCCCGTTACACCCACTAACCCATCTACTTCCTTAGCCTAACCTATTTTTAACAATCCAGCATTTACTACACCTAATCTTTATCCAAACCTTCTCCCTCTGCCTGAATTAGATCCTTTGGCTGCACCGCTTCCTGCACCCAACACTGTTGAAAACCCTCTTAACTTGCCTACTCTAATTGCTATTGTGTCAAATTTGGCCCAACCCAATTTAGAGGCTACCACCAAACCCTAAATATCCCAAATAGAATCTCACCCTTTTCCCGAACCTTAACCGAAACGAGCTTCGAATCCTCGATCTTGGTTTCGTGATTTTGTTCGAGTTGCATCCACCACGACTGAGCATGCGCTTCCCACTTCATCCAATAATCTGTTTTGTGTCTATGTCAAAGTAGGGCCAGTACATTCAATTTCTAATTATTTAAGTTATTCAAAATTTTCACCTTTACACTTTGACTTTTTATCTAAACTTACCACCCACCAAGAATCCAAAACTTTTAATCAGGCTTCTCAGACTCCAAATGGAGACATGCTACATAGGTGGAAATAACAACTTTGGAAGAAAATTACACTTGGACAGTTGTTGATTTACCAGTTGATAAAAAGGTTATTGGCTCTAAATGGGTGTATAAAATCAAGTTAAAGTGTGATGGTAGTGTTGGGTGCTACAAAGCATGCCTTATGGCTTAAAGTTACACACAGAAAGAAGGGTTGGACTACACTGATACTTTTGCTCCCCTCGTTAAATTGACCATTGTCCGCTATCTTATTTCTGTTGCTTTTGCTAAAAATTGGGAGATTCTGGAGCTTGACATTAACATGCCTTTCTTTATGGATTTCTTAATGAAGAAGTTTATATACAACCTCCATTTGGCTATCTTTCTCATGATGATTCTTGTGTCTATAAACTAAGTCCATATATTGTCTCAAACAAGCTTCTCGGTAATGGTTTGCTCGATTATCTTATGTTATTGTTTCTCTTGACTTCACAAAATCCAAATGTGACACTTCTCTTTTTTTCCACATGACGGGCTCTACTTATACTGTTATTTTGGTTTATGTGGATGACCTCCTAATTGAGGGCAATTGTTTAGATGCTTGTTTTGCTATTAAATCTTCTTTGCAAGCTCATTTCAAATTAAAAGACCTTGGAAAAGTTAAGTTATTCCTTTGTCTAAAGGTAGCTCACTCTCATATGGGCATTTTCTTGAATCAGCGTAAATATGTGTTGGATCTTTTGGAAGAAGCAGATTTATTCTGTTGCAAGCCTTCCTCTCTTCCTATGGTTCCTTAGACAAATTTGTCCCTTGTTAAGGATGTTCCTTTTCATAATCCCAATTGGTATTATCGTCTTATTGATCAACTGCTTTATCTTCAGCTCACTCGACCAAATATTACATTTGCTGTTTAGTCACTCAGTTAATTCATGCAAGAACCTCTCAAAGCTCATTATGAGGCTGCTCTAAAAATCCTACACTACGTCATACCTATTGTGATTTTGATTGGGTTAGTTGCAAAACTACACATTGTTCAACCAATGGTTAGTTTGTACAACTTGGTGATTCCTCCATGTCATGGAAAATTAAGAAGTGGCTTACTACTTTCGGTTCATCTACTGAGGTCAAATATCATGCTATGGCCTCCACCACTAGTAAGATCCTATGGCTCAAAGCTTTACTTCGAGATTTGTCTATTCTTCATTCTACTCCTATCGACCTTTACTGTGAATCGAGCAACTCTTCACATTGCAGCTAATCCGTTTTTTCATGAAAGCACACATTAAGATTGGTTGTTACTTTATCTAGATCACATTTATTCTTATCAGCTTGCTAATGCTTATATTCCTTCCAATCTTTAGAAAGTTGATATCTCACTAAGGCCATGGGTAATCAACATTTTCATTTCCTTAAAGGCAAGCTGGGCGTTCTTGGTCCCTGGCTTCAACTTGAGAGATAGTGTTAAGATTCTGATATCTATTCTTTATAGGATTCTACTTTTATTGTATATGATCTTATATGTCTCTTTGTTAGGATTTGGATATCTTTTTGTAAGATTCTAAGTTTAATGTATATGATCTTGTATATCTCTTAGCTTAGCCACCAAGCCATACTTGAACTATATTTACCAAACGATTATCCAATGATAACTAAACAAAATTGCTTTTTAGGAATCCGGCAGTGTTAGGACTTCTAGGTATTCCTCTTCTTCGATTGTAGCATCAGGAATCTTGGTTACCTCCTCTTAGCCGTTCAATAAGAAAATAGACCAATGACCGGTTCTGTCAAACCAACTATTCTGTTGTCATAAAAATCTGATCTGATTTTTAAGAATGACCTTCGGTGTTCCAAATTCCAAAGGTTACCAGGATGAGCACAATTCGTCCAAACAAAGACCAACCCCTGGTTTATTCTTTGCAGTTGTGCCCCTTGGGGATTGTTTAGCTGATGATAGTGGGGACTCCCAAGTACCTCTAGCGTTATTGTCGATGAAAGCCAATTGCCACCTTGTGCCAAGTCCAAGCATCTGTTTCCCAGATGATGGGACAAAAAGACTGTATTAGTGGGAACATGAAGCTACAAATAAAAGCGCACCGAATAAATCCTTAAAAACACGAAATAGTTTGGTGTTTCGGAGTATCGTATCCTATAAAATCAGCCCTTTTGCTTACTAGATTCTACCTTCTCATTATGTAACCATTAAATATTGGGCCATAATTTTCTTCCTGGTCTATCAAACCCAGAAGGTTAATTGTACGCTTGTGGAATGGAATACTTCATTTTAGTTGCTATGTTTCTTCAGCTTTCATGCGAAAGAGAAACAAACACTCTAAGAGGAAACTGGCAGTTCTTGAAGCCCAAAGGCATAACCTCTGTAAATCAACTTCGGTTTGTAGGTCGGATGGAACAACAACAGAATATGGGTTTTGCCGATCTTCTTTTTCACAATGAATTCGCAACTGTAATAATTTACAAAATATGTAATTTAGTTAGATTATTCTGATAAATTATTAAGTCCAAACTAATTATCATTCAACTTAATTAATTAATGACGAGTTTTCATATTAAAAGTCAATTTATGCTATACACAATACGATAATGAATTTTTAAAAAAAAAATCATAATCCAAACTTTTATATTATTAGAAATCACTAACTAGGCACCTTTTGTGGGACAATTTTTCAACCACTTAGGGCGAGTTGGGTGTTAATTAATGAAATAAAACAGAACAAAACGGTTTATAATAGAATTGAGCTATTGTATTGAAATGGTTACTTAACATAGTATCAGAGCCTCTATGACCAAGTGATCTTAAGTTTAAATCCTATCACTCACTTATTAATTTAACACAAGGTAGAATGAACCTGTGCAAGTTTCAAGTTCAAAGGACTTTCACTTAAGAGGGTGTGTTAATGAATATATAAAACCAATTAAGTTGGCCTCACACAACAACTTAAGTTATTGTGGTGAAATGGTCACTTGACAGGAATAAAATGTAACATATTGAAGAAACGATTTATAATGAAATAGAATGTCACGTAGTGAAAAGTTATTTAAGAGGGATGAAAAGGTTCATAATATAATATAGTAAAATGTTGTTTAGAAGATAGAATGAAATGAAATGTAATGTATAATAAATGACTATTATATTCCTGATATTAAAATAGTTATTATAAGAGGTTTAACATTATGATTTTAAAACAATAATCATGTCCGATTTGTGACAAATAATTTTTTAATATATTTATTTTAAAATAATAAAAATTTAAATAAAAAGTTTTATTATTTTATAAGTAATTATATACAATTTATTATTAATTATATAAAAATAGTATTATTAATTATTTAATATATTATATTATATTATATATGATTTATATTTAAAAATTATATATTTATTTTTATTTATATAGAAATATATACAAACAATTAAAGAATAATTTTATATTTTTCATTAATAAAAAATTTATCAATTTTTTATTTTATTATTAATTATATACAATTTTTATTAATATTATAAAAATATTGTTATTAGGGTAAGGAGAAATAATATAAAGGCGGTTAGGGTTGGAAAAAATAATTGGTATTAAGAAAAACTATTGAGGATATATTAGGTAGTATGTATTTATTAATTTACGTTCCATCCTAAACCCCCCAAATCAAAGGTTTCTTACTTTCACTGTTTAGGATGTAATAGAAAGTAATATGAAACTCTTCGCTTCCATCCCATTCAGTTCCATTTCATTACAAAGCTCTCAACCAAACAATGGAAGTGTGATACGTTTTATTTCGTTCCATTACTAACCCCTCAAAGTCTGATTGGTTGGATATTAATTAATGAAACGGAACGGTTTATAATAAAATAGAAATGTAATATAGTAAAAAGTTGTTTGGAAGGGATGGAAGGGTTTATAATATAATTCAGTGAAACATTGTTTGAAATATAGATGGAATAGAATGTAATGTATAATAAATGACTATTACACCCTTGATATTAAAATTATTGTTGTAAGAGATTTAACGTTATAATTTTAAAACAGAAATTACGTTCAATTAAAAAGTCATGTACAACCGTGACAAATAATTTTCTTATATATTTTCTATTTTAAAATAATAAAAATTATTATTTTATTATTAATTATATAAAAATATTATTATTGATTATTTAATAAATTATATTATATTATATGTGATTTATATTTAAAAATTATTATTTATATTTTTATTTACGGATGAGAAGCTAGAATGTAATTTTGACTCTTTTTTCTCAATAAATAAAAGTCTTCATTTGACCCACCCACTAATTGTTCTTTGATTCCTTATTTTGTAATTATTTTTTAGATAATATATACCAATATAAAGAATATAAATATGTAAAAGCAGGAGCAACAGCAACAACGTTAGAAATTTCACTAACATACGAGGTCTAAAGAAGTCTAGTATTATGCAACTTTATTCTTAACTAATAGAGAGATTATTTCCAAATGACCCGTATGGAAAGAAAAAAATGACACCTTTATTTAATAAATTTAAGACTTAATCATAAATAAATAATTCAATTCAATTTTATAATGGTCCATTCTCAAATTCAATTAATACAAAAATTATTAAGTGAATCATTAATTTTTTAATTTTCGTATTATTCAATTATAAATATATCACTATTTGTTTTCCTTTTTTGTCATATTTATTTTTTAATAAATAATTTATTTTATATTAATTTTAAACTTAAATTTTAATATTTTAATTACTTGATAGAACATTATCAAACTCATTAATTTTTATATCCACAAATAAATAACTCTACATAAGATTTCTATACATAAAAGTTTTATTTTACTTATTGAATTGAACGTGACATTAACTAATTTAAATATTGCTCTACACTAAAACAAATATCTAAGCTTCTATGTTATACTTTGTGCAGGTCATTGATGATATACAACGTACAAACAACTTTATCAGGAAACAGGGAAGCATGTACCCAAGTTAGGGTTATCTTCAGGCATAATCAGGATAGGACATATCAGGAACAGAGCTCCCTCCTAGATACACTTGAACCACTGCAGTGATTGATCTTTTTGAAAGCCTAGAACAAAGCTGGGAAAGGCCGGAGTTATGTCCTTGCCATAAAATCCAACAAAACTCTCAAAGTGTCAAATGACTAAAAGTTAAAATAGTTAGCAATGAAGTGGTATAAGGATTTCAGCTGCAAAATTGGCTTTCCGTGTTTCTTCCTAGAGCTAATTACTTTAAGTTAAGTACAAACAATAACAACAGGCACAAATCAGTAGAATTTTAGACATGAACATCTTTCGTTTGAGTCAAATTGCCACTTAAAATTTTCCGAGTGTTTGGATGGTTTAGATTGCCTAAAAGTGATGTTATATAAGCTAAGTTGACAGGTCAATTACTAAGAATCAACAAAAATCTAACTCCATTAAGCCTTTAATTGTGCTACAAATAATTAAGAACGCGCACATGTCAGAGAGAAATAACATAATAGATTAGTAGACTATTTGAGGACATAAGCTAGCTTGGTGATCAGAGTTTAGGATGCACGTCAAATAAGGAAGAGTCGTGTTCTTTAGCAATGATGGGTTCCTTGCCACATAATCTTCCCACTCTTATTGATCAATCCTACCGCCACCTTTTGTATTTGCTTCCCTAAATGTCTATAGAAAATACAAAAGCACAGATAAAGCAAGTTTTTGGACAAGAGGGCAGACTGGAATCCTGATATGCATAAAACAATACCTTGTCCACAATTGTTTTGACAGTATCATCGGGAAGAATCATCGAGAAGAGCCAATACCATTTCCTTTAATTGCATAATTCATAACAAGGGTTTTTGTCTTCTTTTAATTACAACGAAAATCAAGGCCCAAAATACCTGGCTGACATGTGAAAATCATCTGGTATCGAACAACTGGAACAATTGTGTTAAACTTGTAAGATTAGAAAATGGAGCATTCTTATAAGTTACCTCTTCATGCTCAATATAACCAGTGTGTCTTAGATCATACAATTTGAACGAATTTGCCACATGAAATGAAAGAAATGTGTCTTGTATAAATTCGAGCGATAATGAAAGATTTAATTGGAAGGAAGATCGTAAATTATCATCTGCAAATTTCTTAAATATTTTTTTGACGGCTTTAGGTGTTCTTGGATGAAAAATACTCATTGATTGAACAAATTCTCCAAAGTCAATGTATCCATTACAGTTGACATCAAAGAGATCGAACATCTGCTAAACAATTGATCAAATTGTAAGATGCAAGAGAGAAGATTCAAACTTATCCTGCAAATGGCAACACAACACAACACGACATACGTCCCATTTTCAAAAGTAAAATAGGTATATATATATATATATATATACACTCATACACATACAAAATATAAAGATAAAATTTTACATGCAATATCCATTATGATAAAGGTTTAAATGAGATCATATTTAAAATCCCACCAAGCTGAGGAATAAATGATCATGTGATATAGGTTTAAATGAGATCATATTTAAGATCTCCCATGAAAGCAGGAAACCATTCTTTGTAGGGTTCCTTTTCTAATCAAATTGTAAAAACAAAACATATAGATGATGTTTTTCTGCCAAGTTTTCATTACATTTTTAGTATATTTTGTTTGTAGAAATATGTACCATAAGAAATACCTACATAGACTAATAAATTCAAACATGTTATAACAAGCAATCAGCTGTTTCTACGAGATCAAAACCACCACAAGTCAAAATAAGAGAAAACAAACATCAAAACCACCACAAATCGTAGCTTAACACAAATCTACAAATAAGGGCTCCAGATCAGGGAATCGAATCCAATCCTCATATCATAAGCGCACCAATCTCTCTAGATCTTATCAAATTCCATAACAGTTAATTGGATTCAACTAACTCTCACACAAAATTCAAGATAAATCAAAAAACAAAAACAAAGGAGGAAAACCCGGATGGAGAAAGGTCAAAGCTTACCTTTAGATGCTAGGACAGAGTTGACTAGTTGGTGAAACACATAATCAAATCCAAAAAAGAAAAAAGAAAGCAACGTCATTAAAACAACGAGATATGATCAACTCAAAAACTCATCACAAACGTGACTTTGCATTGATACAATTAACCACATCAAATTTAAACACTTCATTTTTACACTTTGCATCCAAGTGAAAAAAAAAACACGAACAACCCACAAACGTTAGGGCAAGTAACTGCAAACATGAGCTTATGGTTTCAATTTCACTTCAAAAATACAATAACTAAAAGAACACAATCATAAAAATATATGCAATTCCTCAATTATTCAATTAAAATTCGAGATTGCTAGTTAAACAATAAACTTGATGCCTTGAATGCACATTAAACAAAAAACATTGAATCCCCTAGGAAAGGTAAAACTTCTCCCAAAGAAAAAAGAAAGAAAGAAAAAGTGGGCCCCATAAACAACAACACGAAACCTTAACAAAAATTTTGAGAATTAAGGGAGAGAGGAAGAGAATTAGAAAAGTTTGAAGAAAGCAGACGTACAGAATTCTATGTTAGTGAAATTGAATAAAAATCGTTCCTTTATTTGATTCGTTGTTTTTGTTCATGTGATTCCGATTGCAACAACAAAGGTTCAAAAGGGGATCAATAGAGAACAATGTTAAGCCAAACAAAGAAGAATATTAAGCTCTTGCTGAATCTTCACGTTGCATTAATTGGAGCAGTGAAAACCAGTATTAACAATGTTAAAAAGAAAGGATTTGTTGGGTGATATGCGGGGAACCACCCCAACTAATTTCTCAACTTACACAAAATTCAAGATAAATGAAACAAAAAACAAAAGCAAAGGGGGAAAGGACGGATGGAGAAAGATCGAAGCTTACTAGGAATAGCAATGTCGTCCTGGTTTCAGTTAGGTGATATTTGATACCTTTTGATTTGTGGTAATTCTCTTTAATAAGAACTCTAAGACATGAGTAGCAATAGATAGGCTTTGTGGTTAATATTAAGAAAAAGAAGAAGCGATAGAAGAAATAATTGATATTAAGAAAAATTATTGAGGGTATATTAGATAATATATATTTATTAGTTTACGTTCCATTCTAAATCTCCCAAATCGAAAGTTTCTTATTTTCATTGTTTACGATGGAATGAAATGTAACATGAAACTCTACTCTTCTATGTCATTCTGTTCCATTTTACAATGAAACCTTCAATCAAACAATGAAAATATGTTACATTCCATTTCGTTTCATTACTAACCCTGCAATCAAACAGGCACTTAGTCTCGTTGGCAGACATGAATATGCTATTTCGACCTTTCAAGTGTGGCTTTCTAATGTCGTTCGGAAAAGGCATGCTTTATGTGGATTCCAAGCTTTCTAGTTATCAATATTTAGTCTCATTAACAATGTGAATATGCTACTTCGACCTCTCAAGTGTGGCTTTCTATTCTTCGTAGTTCGGAAAGGCATGCTTTATGTGGACTCCAAGCTTTCTAGTTATCGATATCTAGTCTCATTAGATGTGAATATGCTACTTCGACCTCTCAAGTGTGGCTTTCTATTCTTCGTCCTTCGGAAAAGGCATGTTTTATGTGGACTCCAAACTTTCTAGTTATCAATATAAAGGAAACTTGAAATGTCTAAAATTCTGGACTAGTAATGAGCACTTCATCCCATCTCAAAATTGAATTTAGAAACTGTGAAATGTGAACACGTAGAGATTTGAGGAATATTTGTAGCTCCCAGACGAAGAAAAAAAAAAAAGGGAAGAATAAGCAACGAGACGAGAGAAACAAGAATTGGTACGGGTATCCATTTTAGGTGTTGAAGTCCGCAAAAATAGTCACTGTTCAGCCTGTGACAGGCAAAGCTGAAATACGAACTACTTGCTGTCCCCTCGCTGGGAAGTACTTGCAAGGCCCTATGCACTTTACCTACAACTCCAATAATGGACAAATCTTGTCCTTCGTGATTCAATTAGCCTGCATTTTCTGACTCCTTGAATGAATTAAGGATGTTTTAAACTTATTAAAAAATAAAACTACTTAAGTGTATCTCCATACGGGCTCTTCCTTTTAGGGTCAAAAGTGGGAAACAGTGAAAAGTGAGGAGGATTTTGATTTTGATTTTGATTTTGCTTTTTTGTTTGACCAATCTACTAGGCCATGGTTCTCCTCCTTTGCAAATTTGATGCCATTCTATTTCTGGGTGGCCTGGTCGGCTGCCTTCATCCAGGTCCAGGACCAGGAGTAGGAAATTCTGGAAAGAGGACTGTAAAGAAATGCTCTTAATTAAAAAGAATACGTACACGTAGCCCTTAGTACAGTGGGATCCGTGTGTGTCGTACGACGTGTCGTGTGTCTGTGGCCTGTCAGTCTAGAGATGGGCAGTAACAGACGAAACGGAGGCAGCTCATGTTACGCGTTAGTTGGCTCCCTCTCTGTTATGTTTCTAGCTCTTCCATTCCATGTCAATACTAAAACCACGCGCGTCAACGAACGGACTGTTTGTTTTTGTTGCTTTTTTTATATTTAATAATTTTTGTTTATTTAAATTTAAAATTTATTTTATGGCAACTTAATTTATTAATAAGTTATGAGATAATGAAAATTTTCTTAATAAATATCATATAAGATATTAAAATAAAATTATTTGCTTAATTAATTCATAAAAATTATCTTTAAATTTATTATTAAGTATAAAAATAACAATCAAAGAATTTTTATTTGAAAAAAATAGGAAATAAAATGCAGGTTATGAAGGATATAAGACTTGGATATTTTAGTTTGTGCTTTTCTCAAATAAATTTTTATACTTAAAAAGGATTAAAATGTTGGAAAGATAAACTTTATATTATTCAATATAAATTGTGTTACTCCATTGTACATTAAAAAATTATTTAATAATAACTTGATATATAATTAAAAAGACAATTGGAGTAGTTACTCATTAGATTTCAGTATCAATATTAAATAAATAAAATCGCTTATAAACACAAAATCACGAGAAAAAGTATTTATATGTTGATGAGGACACGTAATTAAGCAAAAGAATGTCGTTTTTTATTGGTACAATTATATGAAGGGAACAAGATCTTTTTTACTATTTGGATACGCACTGTAGAGCTCATCACAAGAACATTTACTAGAGGTAAATACTTTGTCACCTACAACCAAGCCCAGCCCAAGCAGTGTTTTTTAAGCTATAAATACAACAACAATAGTCAAGAAATTGTTTAACCATAAATATTTATAATTAATCGAATTAGGTGATATTTAAAATTTTTTGAAAAATTAAATTTATAAATTCACATAAAATAAGAATGCGTTTGAATGACAGGTGTGACTTGAGAGCGTGAAAGTACGGGACGAACTGTAGTGGCATAAATAACCTGAAAAAGAAGGACCTGTGACCCTATCTCTATTGTCCTAAATGTTTTACAACCCTAGCTCTCCTGCTATCTCTCCCTCTCTCTCTCTTAACATTCTCAAAATCTGATTCATTTCATCAAACGTCCAAATTACCACACAAACCAAAAGCTCTAAGCTTTTTATTTTTTCCTCGTTCTCTTCTTCTGCACACACGTAACCATGAAGATAAAGAACAAAGGCAAAGTTTTTCCTTCTCCTTCTCCTTCTTCAGCTTCTGCAACTTCTTCAGTTGTTGTCAATGGAGAAAGAGACTTCTTCTATAAATTGAAGCTACTCCCAGTTGCAATCTTCGCCCTTATTTCAGTTCTCCCTTTTGAGGACCGTGAAGTCCTTGCTTATATGATCACCCGGTCAATGAAAACTACCACCACCCCAAACCCTTCTTCTCTTGTCCATGACTCCAAGAGAAAACCACCCAAGAAACATCAGCAACCAAATACTAACATCAGTAACCACAACCACACCCACAAAACGGCCCCTGTTTTCGACTGTGACTGTTTTGATTGCTACACAAGCTACTGGTTCAAGTGGGACTCTTCTCCTAACCGCGAGCTTATCCACCAAGTCATCGAAGCTTTTGAAGAACACTTGAGTAACGGCGAGAGGATAAATAAGAATGGTCGAGGCAAGAAGAAATCAGGACGTAGGCTTGGTGATAAAGCTCCAGACTTTGATATTTCAGGTCCGTCCAAAATGTTGTCTGAGCTCGAACCCCCTGTCTTGGAGACAGAACATAAAGCTTTTGATGTCTCCGTTTCTCCTTCTCCTAATGATGACGTGTCTCCGGCGAACTCGCCGAAGAAAGCGGCTGATGGCTCGTCAGAGGTGGAGGAGCTCGACGAGGAGGCGACGCTGGCGGGGGAGAGCTCGGGGGTTGTTCTCTTGTCCGCGCCGGTGGTTGGCCACCGTGGTTTGGCGAGGAAGGTATTGCCGGACGTGTTGGGTTTACTAAATTCTCGTTTATGGGGGCTTTTGGGTTCCAATGTGTAGTGACTCGAGAAAAGAAAAATAAATAATATTTTTGTTGCAATTTTCAAGCTCTTCAAGGAAAAACTTAGCAATTTTTTAAGCGTAATGTAGTTCAAGGATTGATAAGTGGGTCAGCTTTATTATCCGGTGATCATTTTATATTGGTACTTTTCCAAGCAATTGCTGGCTGGGAGTCATTTTCTTGGGGAGGAGAAGTTGGTTGGTTGGTTGGTTTCCGGGAAAATTTTCATAATCTTTTAGTGATGTTGACACTTCAAGTAGTCTGCTTAGGAGCTAAGAATTTCTTGATTAGGTCTTTTTGGGTGGGCCAAAGGCAGTGTGTTTCTTTCTTAGCTTCTTTGTTTAATGGAGGATATAGCTTTAATTAAATGAACTGCTTTATTATATTCGGTGCTTCTTTTATTAATGTTCCTTGCTTTGTTTTGATTCCTTTTGGATCGAGTCTTTCCAAGTTTTTGTCTGTCCTTCGTATTAGTTTATCGTGCGTAGTGCACTCAATGTGGTTTAGGTACAATATTCAACATAATTAGGTTCTATTGAAACCTCTAATTTCTCTCTTTGTAAGGGATTTTGTCTTGAGAGATTCTAAAAGTTGGTGGATTGTAGATTTTGGGGTTGTGAGAAGGATGGATTACCAAGTTGACTGTTTGAGAATGTGATAAGAGGTTTTATGATGATGGTTAACTTCCATTCTTACTGCATTAATTGGGTTGGATCCTATGAGAATTTTTGTTTCTTTTATGGCTTTTAGGTTCTTACGATAAAAATAAATGCAAGGCCTTGAAACAATACCCTTCCTAGTTCAAAACTGAAAAATGATTGAGGAACTTCTACAAGAAATAAGCATTGGTATGCGTATGTTTGTCATCCTCATCTGTTTTGGAGAGTATTAGCCGTGATTTTGTTTCTCAGGGTAATTAATTATTAGGTGCGGTAGTCTTGCAAATCAAGGTGGGCAGTAGAGGTCAATATGAGTAAGGTATAAGCCTGGTCTTGGTTTATTTTGTTTTGCTTATGTTGGATGACATGTTATATTCTCTGCTCTCTTCACTCAGTAAATTCAACTTGTTTCCCACATAGTAGTCCATTCCATGAAGTTTGGAGAAAATGTTCTTTTCTGGCCAAACGAAGATTTAAGTCGTAAATCATTTCAATATTAGAATTCTCCAATCTTAAGACCCGAACAGCTGACTTGTGTCCTGTCATATCCAGCCACTCTACAATCAGACATCATTGCATGAGAGTTGTCTAAAACTGGGGACGTGGGAAAAAAGAAAGCGCAATAGCCAAGAAGCAAGGGTCCAAATTCTGGCACCACTAGCTATAACTGAATCACGATTTGGAGGGACCTGGTCATCGTTGCATTAGCCTGAAATTGCGAGATGACCCTTTTAAGTCATCGTCACTATCGGTGAATTAGTCTCTAGTTGTCTTCTTTTTCCTATACTTTTTAGTATAAATTGAATGCAAAATTAAATTATGAAATGATTTTTAAATTATATGATTTAAGTAAATTATTTAATAAATTAGTACATTTATAAAACATTTTCTAGTATTTAGAGGTACTTCTAAAGTTGCAAAGATTTGGATAGAAGACCAATAATAATTGAAGGCTTTTTTGGACCATTGTAGGGTGTTCTAATTTTGTAACACTTAATTTGGTCTTTATATTTGTGTCAATTATACATAATCGTGTAGATAACATTTAATAACATAAGATAAAAATTAATTAACCGAAACAGAGATATTCAATACGTAAATGACGTATAAATGCGATTGGGTTGGTTCATCTTCAGTACCGGAAGAGTGTCAGAGCAACATTTACATTTTAGACTGTTGGCTTCTGGGGCTGACAAGCTGGTCCAGCACCTTATCAGATGTCAGTTGGTTCCAGACGGCAGCTAGCGTTTAAAAATCCAAGGAGAATAAACGTCTGCTTTAAGAAAACCATACCTGATTGGATCAGATTCCTTATAGTTGAAACTTGAAACTATTGTTCTTTTGGTGGAGTGTCAATGTTCTGAAATCAAAGAAAGGTCGAGACACGTTAGATGGGAAATAACTGAAAGGTGAAAAAAGAACCTGGTTAACCTTCATTTATCTTTTGTGTTAGAACTTGTTCTATTTTGTGTATTTGGCTTACGAACATACAATCTAGGTTTTAATTACCACAACTTAAACTGATCTGTTTCACTATATAAAATAATGTTCTGTCTGTTTATGGACTATTAACATTGCACTCTAGACTAATGTGTTAGTTTAGATTTGAAGGGCG
>JAOSBN010000003.1:7688416-7722408 GCA_027563595.1 Erythroxylum suave
TCCACTTCTCTAAATTAAATTATTTAAGAGTTTCACATCTTTTGTTCTCACTTTTTCCTCCATCAGGAGCATTTAAATTTATAAAAATGAGCTTAAAAATTGTAAATCTCCAAAATAAATACTAAAATCAATCCTCTCATAGTTCCTTTAACACTATTGTAGGAATCACTTTCTGTTAACAAGGAACGAGAGAAGATGATACAACCTTTACAGAGAAGTCAATGAAATGTCTGAGATAAAATAGACCATCAAATAGCCTATCATAATCATCGATGGTAGTAATGATAGTGCTGCCTTCGGTGCCGAGTGGTGTGAACGGAAGCTGGTTTCGGCAGAATGTTGGTGCCAAAGAGAGTAGACAAAGAAGATCCACAATGAGCAGACATCTCGTCTCTCTTCTAGTTGTCGTAAATTCAATTAACTAGTAATGTTGGTGATATTATAATGATGCCAAATACTTGTGTAGCTAGTTGATAGTGTTGCTCCTTTTCCGCGAATCGGAAGAAGAAAGATAAGGAAGACACTGTAAAAATCGTCTTTCTTAATTCCTTGGAAGCTTTTGTTACAAGGGATCGAAAGTGAATCGGTGACATGGGGGTGGTTGTCTTCCCCACTTGGATCTGTTGTAGCACTTGTTGCTGATGGGCATTAAAAAAACTCATCATTAATTGTGAACTTGACAATGATTTTACCATTTGGTTTATAATCCAATCAGAGATCAGTTTCATTTGGGAGTTTCTGGCTTGGAGTACTGAAGCTGAAGCTGACCTGACAAGAAGGCTACTCCGAACGTGCATTGCTAGCTTTTGTCGATAAACAACGTTATTAGTGCTTGAGAAGCATAACCTTTGTAAATTGAACAACTGCAAAAATGTTTCTTCTCCATTGGACTTAAACAATTGTACCAGATTAAGTATTGGATATCGCAGAAACTAGTTTCAAGGGATTTCCAAGAAAAAAATTTAAGAAAAACAAAGCCCGGACGGCTGTTTTTATCTTTGCAATAAAAAATCAGAATTATAGGACTCTTCCCGCTTTCTTCTTCTTAGAAATATATGAATACAAAAACATTCCGTTTGGTGAAGATTGGACTACTTCGAAGATCCAAAACACGTTTCGCATTCCAATGACTACATAAGCAGGCCCTGAGCATAAAGCATATGTAGAACTTTGTCCAGAGTTCGGTAGGGGCTTCCATGCACGATCGGCGTTACTAGCGAGTACTATATGCTCAATCCAAGACCATACAAGTGTAAGGCTTGAGATTACAATTAGAAATATGATCCACAACTATCTTAGGGGTAAAGATCACTCGTTGAGACAAGTTCGATCGTTTGGGATTGATCAACAGTCTGTAGAATCGGCGCGTACGGATCTTTAAGTATGCGAGAGGAGTGGGGACATTGACATTGACAAGCAACCACTTAAGCTTGACCCTATCTACTTGCTTGATATTGATACCAGCTCAAGTGAAGTCCTCTTCTCAACAGAGGCAGGAAGAGGATAGTCCTACCATCTTCAAAGTAGATTCGAAAACGAGAGTTTACCCAGCACAAAGACAGATAAGCACCATAACTGTGCGTCCAAATTACCTTATACCACAGTGGGTATCTGCCTCTAGACTTGAATAAAAAGGTTCAGGTAGGGATCAACATGCCTTATTTGATGTTTCCTGAAGTCGGCTCCTTTCATGTTTGTGCGAAATTTGTCATGCCAACTTCGTATTTTAGCATCCTGTTGCGTACCTAAAAGGGAATAGCACAAAAGTTCACCGGGCCCCACAGTTATGGCATATCATCTAACTACAACTTGGATGCCTAAGCACATGGTTTGGTTTTGGTCTGCGCAGCTTTCAGGTTTTCCAGGGCGTTTCGCTTGTTTGGAAAGTTTCCTTTAGTTCGTTAATGTATAGTTCTCATCAGGAGGTTCATTAGCTTCGAGTAATATACTAAATTCAGTGATGTAATAAAAATAGACGGTAGAAAGCAGAATCGAGATATTCAATTGGCATGGTGCTTCTTTATCTGCTGTTAACAGTTTCTACAATAAGTAGGCTTGGAAATCATTATAGTTAAATATGGTTATTTAAATTGTTAGACGTTAAGGCAAAGCAGGAACTGCTAAAACTAATTGATAGATAAAGCTCACCGGCTTAAAGTGTAAGCATTTAACCATGTTTGCATATTGCAAAGTAAAAAACTTATACAATGCAGTATAATATACGCTACGAGATTAAGTTCAAATAAAAGCTTTTCGTGGTGTAATGCAGTTTTCTGGTTTTATTAATTATTAATGAATAGAAACAGAGATGCTTGGTCTGATCAGGGATGACATTATTGCATTTTGTCTCAGAGCTAAAAGCCCTTTTCTCGGTTATCACCTCATGACTCTTATTCATAAAGGTGCAAGCGGGGCACCCCGAATTTTCCAGGCCAGGAGACCTGGTCCGGATAAGCTAAACAAAGAGAAAACACGTATCAGAAGTTGGTATCATTATAGTCGTGGCAAGTTCACCACCCCACAAGGAAAATGGTAACCAAAAAGTTTTTGGAGTCGTCACAAGCTTCTCTAAGAGTTTCAGAAGAATCAGAAGACAACAACTAGTTTACCTTATGCAACTAACCAGCCTAGAACACCATATGAAACAACTGAATCATTTCGTTTTAAGGCTCAGCTATAAGATACCTGTTGCAGATAATTATTACACTTTTGTATCGAATAGGTATAGGCGTTTCTGAGCGATCATGATTCAGGATATTTTAGGGTATATTGATATTATCTTCTGTTTTCAATGCAGCTATTGCTTAGTCATTTAATAACAATTTTTATAGGAATAGTCTGCAATTGATGTGAACCAATCGAGAACCATATATATTTGCATTTCTGTTTACTATTTTCTAATGAAGAAAGATCTTCTTTGTGGCCTTGTTCTTCATCTCTTCAAATTCCGACATCGAAGTCCCTATCTTTATGCGTGGAGTTTTTACCACCTAGTTAGTAGCAGAATATTAGCAGAATTAACCATTACAACTAAGAAATTTCATACTCCTAAACTTGCCAAAAGTAGAAATTGCAGATTGAAGCTAGACATACCTGGCATTAGGGGGACTAAGAAATTTCATACTCCTAAACTTGCCAAAAGTAGAAATTGCAGATTGAAGCTAGACATACCTGGCATTAGGGGGACTAATATCCTTAATGACATCTCCTAATGTGTATGTGCAACATATCGGGCGTATGTAACCATTCCAAAAGGAGTGTTCTATGTTCATTCAGTACAGGACTGTTTGCATGCCATGATCTAGAGCAAATGATGCAGTAGAATTCATCAGTTTCGCTACAAAACGAGTATATGTTTACAACGAATCTCATAAGATCTGGACACAGAGTCCATTTGGCCACATGCTTTGATCTTGAAAATGAATAGCCAACCTAAATCTTGTAACTTTCTTATTGTTTTTGTCCAGCCACCTACAACTCGGATCCTTGGAGGTTTGCGGGAAACATTTGCCATCTTAGTCGCAAACAGTTATATCTTCTGATTATGTAAAGTCCCTCTTCTCTTCCCATCACCGAAGCATTTATCAAAGTACGCGCATTCTGAAGGACGAAAAAGATGAAGGTATAGAACACTGTAGTATTTGTTCTTCGAAAGAAATTAGGACTTACTTTTCGATTCTTCATCATCTAAGTACCGCATTCCCATTCATTGCAGCTCCTTGGTTGGATGCACCGTAAGCTATGGAATCATAGTAGTGAACCACTAAAGGAATTCGCCATTGGTGAGTTCTGTTCCTCCTGATTATCCTTACTGATTCTTCTAAATATTTCCATTTCCATCGGCATAATAAAAAAACCTTTTTCGTGTTTTATGATTGTTGAGACACTATCCACGAACGAACAAGCAAAGAAACAGAATTAAAAGTTTGTCATGTCTAGGCTAGATGGTATACTGGTGTAAAATACTGATCTAGTTTGCTGTCTCTTTTCAATCTGCCAGTACACATAAATAACTTAACCATTTCCTAATGAGGGATGACGCTCTCTGGGAAAGGAAACAGATATGACAAGGCAATTATAAGAATAGTTAACCAGAAAAACCGATTTGTGTTGGTTGAACATAAATTATGGTCAGACAAGCACATACTGAAATTCCATAACGTAATGGTGGAATATCTATACATCCTGGTTTGTCTAACATTTCTTGTGTCAGGCCATGCTTGCAACTGTCTTACAGGACAGCCGTCACTTGATGATCAACAACACTACCTAAAGCCGAACACACCTTTCAAGCAAGCTCAGAAAGACCATTTCCGAAAATCTTTTGCTGGTTTAGAAGCAGCCAGAGAGGAAGAAGAGGAAGAATATGAAGAAGAATCATCGGCAGCAATGTCTGAGCTGTTCCATGGTTTTCTTGCAATTGGAACACTCGGTTCCGAACCAGTCAATACTGATCCATCAACACCAACATTCCCACTATCTGTTGAGAATATTACCGAAAAAGAGACTGAAGTTACAGAGAATGACCTGAAGCTCATCAATGATGAGCTGGAGAAAGTTCTGGTGGCTGAAGCTAGAGAAGATTGCTGCAATGATTCATCGGGAAGAAACAGTTATGTTAGCGTTGGGAGGAGCAGTCACTGTAGCGCCATAACGCTTAGCGGCAAGCCCATGGAAGGTCAAGACAACAATGGGAATGGAAATACAATCTGTCCACTTCAGGGATATCTTTTTGGTTCAGCAATTGAACTGTCAGAGACAACTACTGTGGCAAAGAAGGAACATAGAACATCCCTTGGTGAGCTGTTTCAGAGGACTAAACTAGCAGAAGACAATCCTGGGGGAAAATTTGATCGGGACGAGAAGCGCACCGAGAAAGAAACTGATAAGTCTGCTGTGCATCTCGTGAAAAAGATACTGAGGAAGAAAATGTTAAATGCTTCTTCTAGGAGTTCTACTGCAGCTGGTGGTGGAACTGTTGATTCTGCTTCAGCAGACACAAAACTGAATAAGGTATATGACGAGAGACAATTCAAGTCAAATATTTGCCAACGAACACCCACCGGAACATTCATAATAGCTGTCAAACAACAAATCAGAAGATTTGTTTATTAACTATTTTCCATTTGTTCCATATTGATCATATGCCAATTCCACTGTCCTCTTAATGTGTCTCGCTATGCATAATACCCATGTCCCGCAGATCCTGCAGATGTTTCACAAGAAAGTTCATCCTGAAAGCTCAGTATCTAGGCGGAAGATGGATAAGCCCCAGAAGAATGATAATAGGAAGAGCACATCCAACGGAGCACCCAACAATGGAGCTCATATTCTTCCTGATGAAGACATGACTATACCTTCCTACAAAGCTTTACCAAAAAGAAGCTTAAGGCGCTACAAGAGTCAGTCTAATCCACCCCAATGCCTGCTAATTGGCAATGACTCGAATGGAACCGGGGAATGCTGGATTAAGACAGACGCAGAATGTAAGTACTCGCTGTGTTTCACGATACTGAAGTGATTAATCTTCCCTAAAAATTGTGATCAGCTTAACGTTAATTTGTATAGATGGATGGGAACAATCTTCAGGAAAACACTATTCGTAACTAGAAAAGCTTGGAACTTTGGTCCGACACACTCCGTCCATAAGATTTTATATCACACCTAAGCAATTTGTGCCACCAAAAATTTGTGTTTTGGATCTAACCTCTGCATGAATCTATCCTAACCCGGTTGCATGCTTTGCATTGTAGACCTCGTATTGGAGCTCTAATGGCAGACAAAGCTGGAGTCAACAATGGTATCACGTTACCATATTTTATTATCCAGAAGTACTATATGGCGCTCGTCATAGAACTGTACTCTTATGCGTGATTATTGCGGTGATAATGTGAGTGTGTAAGTGCTACAAATAAAAAGAGAGGTAGTTCAATCCTCCCTGAAATTTGCCTTGTATTTGATGAATAGCTGTTAATCTATTTTGTAGTCAATGTACTTCACCTATTACTGATTATCACTTATCATATCCCACTTCACAAATGTTATGCGATTTCCCTTTTGAACTGGATGTTCAGAGACGCTAAACCGAATTGCTCAAACTTGATTGAGTTTTATTTAAACTACTGTTAATATATTCGAACTCTCGTCTCCAATTTAAAATATAATATAATCCTATATCAATAAGGATAAAGGAAGTCTTAGTTCAACTTTTAGATGATTTATTCATATAAGTAAATGAGTTTTATTACATTCAAATTTGAGAATTTAATGCACGTCTAAAATTAAGAAAATTTCATTTATTTATTTTAATAAAAGAGTTTGTGCCAAATTATTAATGAATGCCTTGGTTCATCATCACTAACACTACAGCCTTAATTATGTACGAGAGGTTTGATTTAGTAAAAATTCATTTACCAATTCTAGCCGTACAGCTTTGCTTAAATCTTGCATGAAGTTATCAGCAACCGGAACTTTGTTGATGAGTAACAGAGGTGTGTACGCTGATCCAATCATATTAGCAGAATTCAGCATATCTTTTGGCACAGTATCCTGTTTTTCGAAATTATTGTATCAAGAAGATTAGGAAATAAGAAATATTATAAAGAAAATAGAGAAAAGAGAGGATAAGAAAAAGAAAATACAAATTTTATGATTAATAACGTTTCAAATATTGGTATGCATTTTTATATCAGATTAACTGGACACATTTGAACTAATATCAAAATCTATTTAATATTGGGTGGGGTGTTCTAGATTTTTATATTATGAATATAAATTATTGTTTCTTATAATATTTTTAAAAATAATATATATATCACATGTTGATCGATAATGGAGGATTCAGAGAACCTAAACATATCGTACATGATTTCTATGTTCAATTCATAGAGTCGTCCTCACAACCTAAATCATAATTCTTTGAGGTTCCTAGGTTCATAGGAAAGGGAAGTGAAAAATTCCAAAGTGAACTCCTCATAGACAGCAAATTGGTAATGTACAAATTTAGCCCACTGGATTTTTTCAGTTGAATTCTCTACTCTATTGCGCAATTTTAACCTATCGAATGTTTCAAAATCAAAATATTTGAGAACTATTATTTGTCTAGCATTTAAGGATTGGAAACGAATACCTTCCTCCTTTGTATAAATCAGGAAGGGCGCTCCAAAGTTTGCTGCTCTGTTTCTTCTCCCTCATCTCGCAACTTGATTTCGTCCCGATGATTGCTCCCTTCTCATTGATTGCTTAATGCGTGACATATTTCTTGTGAATAGGTAGAGTTTGGAAGAAATTTAGAGGTTTGAATTTCTTTTTCGTAGAGAGATATGAAACTGTTTGTAAGTTTGAAATCTAGAGAGATAAAGTGAAAGTGAATAAAAAAGTGTGTTTAGGAATGAATTTATAAGTGGTTTGAGGGTAAGATGGTAAAAATTTCTTTAAAAACGCATGTTCCCCCTTTTTTGCCCAGTGGCAGGTCACGATTGTGGCATGCAGTTTTCCACCAATTCTTCAGTTTTTCTTCTTTTGTTCTTTTCACATTTTTCCCACTTCTTAGTTATTTTGTGGTCCTTTCACCTCTCTTTTGCTTACTTCTTCGATCATCAAATTTATATTAAAGCCCTCTGCCTTCTCGATTTTATTTGAAAATGAAACAAACTAACTACGGAATACATACTTTCTAATAAAGAAAACAATCAAAGGAAATAAAATTTATGAGTTGCCTCTTATGCAGCACTTTTTTTAATGTCGGTAGCTCGATGTTCTATCCTTGCGAACTCATCCGGGATCAATTATAAGCAGCTTGCTTCCACCAATTCTTTTCAACACCAGTTTTGTAGCCTATAGGTAAGCTACAAATTATGAAATGATTAGAAAGACAATATTGATAAAATTATAAAACCAATTAAGCTCAGTAATGTCCTTTTCACTAGCAACCTGTCAATGAAATAGGTAATAACAAAACTCCCTAAATCTTCCATTGAATCTATTGTTCATCCTATAATAATATATATATATATATATAGGTGTGTGTTCTAGATTTTTATATTATGAAATATATATTATTGTTTCTTCTAATATTTTTAAAAATTATATATATATATAAACATATCAAATATGATTTCTATGTTCAATTCATACGGTCGTCCTCACAACCTAAATCACAATTCTTTGGTTCCTAGGTTCATAAGAAAGGGAAGTGAAAAATTCCAAAGTAAGCTCTTCGTAGACAGGAAATTAGAAATGTATATATTTAGCCCACTGGATTCTTTTAGCTAAATTCTCTACTCTATCACATAATTCTAACCTATCAAGCGTTTTAAAATCAAAATATTTGGGAACTACTATTGATCTAGCATTTAGGGATTGGAAACAAATACCTTCCTCCTTTGTGTAGATCGGGAAGGGCGCTCTAGAGTTTGCTGCTCTGTTTCTTCTCCCTCGTCTCGCAATTTGATTTTGTCCCGATGATTGCTCCCGTTTGACTAATTGCTTAATGTGTGACATATTTTTTGTGAATAGGTAGAGTTTGGAAGAAATTTAGAGGTTTGAATTTCTTTTTTGTAGAGAGATGTGAGAGTGTTTGTAAGTTTGAAATCTAGAGAGATAAAATGGAAGTGAATGAAAAAGTGAGGTTAGAAATAAATTTATAAGTGGTTTGAGGGTAAAATGGTAAAAATTTCTTTAAAAATGCATGTTCCCCCTTTTCTGCCTGGTGACAGGTCACGATTGTGGCCTCCAGTTTTCCACCAATTCTTCAGTTTTTCTTCTTTTGTTCTTTTCACATTTTTTCAAAATCACTTCGTAGTTCTTTTGTGGCCTTTTCACCTCTTTGTTGCTTACTTCTTCAATCATCAAATTTATATCAAAGTCCTCTGTCTTCCTGATTTTATTTGAAAACGAAACAAACTAACTACGGAATACAAACTTTCTAACAAAGAAAACAATCAAAGGAAATAAAATTTATGGGTTGCCTCTTATACAACGCTTCTTTTAATGTCAGTAGCTCGATGTTCTATCCTTGGGAACTCATCCGGGATCAATTATAAGCGGCTTGCTTCCACCAATTTTGTTCAACATTAGTTTTGTAGCTTATAAGTAAGCTATAAATTGTGAAATGATTAGAAAGACAATATTGATAAAATTATAAAACTAATTAAGCTCAGTAATGTCTTTTCACTAACAACCTGTTAATGAAATATGGAATAACAAAACTCCCTAAATCTTCCGTTGAATCTAACAGTTCATCCTATAAGAAGGTGAGTTGCTCTCTTTCTTCTTTAATCACATTTGTCTCCTTTGCTTTTTCCACTTCAGGAATAGATACCTTCATAGCTTCTTTAAACTCTATGTATGTCGTCATCTGTTCTTCGTCCTCTTGCTCATCATAAAATTCGAACACATCAATTATCTTGAATGAGCCACTATCCTTTGGATTCTTTAATACGTCATTCATGTTGAATGTCACTTGACCACCATTGATCTGAAGGGTGAGGTTCTTTTCGTGGACATTTACTAAAGATTTTCTGATGTCCACATATGATATATCAAGAACTGATGAATAAAAGGGAGGATTGACATTCTTTTCTTCAATCTCTTTCTTGATTTCTTGGTATTCTATAAGGTTGGGTTTAGCTTGATTTCTCGTTGGTTCCTCTAGTTCTACCTCATTCCTAAATATGATAGCTTGACATGGTTCTATTGAATTTATTTTCATGCTGTGCAAATAGTTTTTCACACTTTGCTTACAAAATTCCTTAGAAAGCTGGCCTATTTGAACTTCTAAATTGTGAATAGAAGAGGTATAATCTTCTATTACTTGCTCAAACTTCTCTTCCAATCTCTTCTGGTTCTCTGCCATATTTGTGAGCTTATTTATGATTTTGTCCAACTTGGAATCCCATGAACTGGATTCATCATGCTGAAATTCAAATAGGTCTTGATGTCCCATGTGAGTATTTGCATTGTTGGATCAACAGAAATCTGGGTGATTCTGCCACCCTGAAGTGTACAGGTTCATATAAAGATGATTATTTCCCCAACCAAATTGGGGTTCATTGAATTCTGTAAGACCTTGCTCCCAATAATATACATCCTCCATATTCGTTCTTTTTATCTCTTCTTAGCATTCAACTCTTCATTTGTCTCATTCTCACTCTAAGATGTCTTGATGTATCTCTACTATATGCCTTAAACTTCTTCTCTAATTTTTTTAATTAAAAAACAAATGATAGTGAAAATCTTTAGACTAAATAACTAAACTAATCACCTCCCCGATAATGACGCCAAAAACTTGATCGGAGGTTTTCGATATGAAAAAACTTTAATAATAAATCTCAATATTTTCCCAAGCGCATTGGTTGTTCTCATACTATTTAAGGTGTCGATCACATGAGGAAGGTTAATCTAATCCTAAAATCTAAGGCTAAACTCAATTCGCAATAATCCAAAATAAACAAAATTAAGCAAAAATTATTTCAATCATGTAATCAATTTTAAGAATTAAATTAAAAAAATATGAACAAAATAGCAATTGCAACACCAAATCAAGAATCAACCTAGGAATTACCAATTGAAAGGAAGGGACTTTTTATCGAACTTTAATGAAAACTAATTGATTATGAATTTATCAAATTATCGATTTTAGACGGTCCTAAGTTTGATTACTCTCCCTTGAGTTATAATCATTAACCCTAATTATCAACCCTAATCAGACAACTAGAAATTGTAATCTCTCGATTCGTAATTTATCCCAAACCTAACTTAGATCTTAAATTGTCCAAAAAATTACCGGAAACCTATACAAGATCTTCATTACACAAATTTACTAGTTACATTAAATTCTTCTATTAAATTACCTAACTTTCATTAGCCTAATTTAATGATTTTCACTCGATTCACCCTCTCAATTTGTTATCGAATTATGAAGTGCAGAAATTATATCTTAAATACTCCAATAGAAATGCAATCAATCAACTTTCATTAACATCAAAGATGAAATATCCTAAAGGTGAGTTTAGACAAATCCTCAACATTCAACGAATCTATTATCTATAGCAATCTCAAATTCTATACAATCGTAAAGAATGAAGTAAAACCAGAAATAACTCAGAATGGATGATGGAGGCAGCAACGGTGAGAAACCTCCTATTTTGGGAAGTACTTCGCGTAGGCTTCTTCTCTGTGTCTCTCTTCCTTCTTTTTTTCCTCAATCTCTCGATAAAGCTCTCTAGGGTATCAAGATTGTGGTTGATGCCAAAGCTCCCATCTTTTGTTCTTCATGTTCTTTAAATATCTTGGCAGCCCTAAGGTTTTTTTGCCATCGAAACAGTCCGAAAAGTTCCTCGAAGATGTTTTCACTTGTTTTTGCATTTGTCCTGTCATGAGTGTGGCCCAAGTGCCACGATCATGGCCAGTATAAGAACTTTCTGTCACGATCGTGGCCCCTGGGGTGTAGTAGCTCACATGTTTCTGTCAAGATCATAGGCCACGATCGTCGGTCATAGTTTCAGTTTGAAAGTCTCTGAAACTTCTCCATTTTTCGACGTTGACCTTAAAACACTAACAATCACATCAAGCTACCTAAAAAACATAATATTTAAGCTCAAAGACTTATACTAACCCTACTTAAACACAAATAACACAATTCTAACCTAAACACATACTAAACAATCAAATTAACACTTGACACATAACAAATTAGACTCTAAAACATTATGCAAATCACACCTATCAACACCCCGTTGTGTACATCAATTTTTATCTGAGATGTCTTCAAGAATGACCTTCCTAACAAAATTGTTGAAGGGCTTGAAGAACTTTCATCCTATATATATAACACATAAAAATGTGTAGGAAAACAAATTCGTTAACCTACACCAAAACATCCTCAATAACCCCCTCAGGGTATGTGTTAGATCTATTAGCCAATTGAATGATAACACGGGTATCTTTTAATGAACCAAGATTATGAGCTTTAAAAATAGATAAAGGCATAACATTTACTGAAGCCTCGAAGTCTAATATGAAACTCTCATACCTTATGTTACCGATCTTACAAGGAATAGTAAAAATTCCTGGATTCTTGCACTTAGGGGGTAGCTTCCTTTATAAGATTGTTGACACATTGCCCCCCACACTGATCTTCTCATTTCTGCTTGTTGGTGCACAGCTCCTTAAAAAATTTAGCATTTTGCGGAACTTACTTAATTGCTTTCAACAGAGGGATATTTACTTCCACCTTGCAAAAGACCTCCAATATTTCCCTTTTCGTCTCCTGTTGCTTATTCTTTGCTAACTTATATGGAAATGGAATAGAAGGTAAATTATTGACAATAGGGTGTGAAGTACTTACCTGAGGATGGTGATCCTCTTTCTTTTCTGTTAGCTCAGTTTCTTCCTCGTCTTCTTTCTCCTTCCCCTTCCTTGGTCCTTGTTCCTCCTTGCCACTTCTTAAGGTAATGGTGTAAGCATCTTAGGTTCCTTTCAGATTGACGAGGCAACCTTGTGGAACTTTAGGTCAGTAGCTTCCCCATAGCATTAACTAACTGACTGACTGAATTTTCTAAATTCTTCAAACCACTCCTTGCTTCCTGTTAAAATTGGAGAGTGTTAGACATTAAGCTCTTAACAATTTCCTTTAAAGACATTCCACCAGCATGTTGTTGTTGTGGTGGTTGTGGAGGTGGTGGCCTTGGCTGAAACTGTGGTTGTTTCTAATGGAAACTTGGTGGTGAATGAAATCTTTGTTGTTGCTGCTGCTAATAATTGGGATGGCATGCATTAGAACTGCCTCCTTATTGTGAGTTCCCATACCTGAAGTTGGGATGATCCTTCCACCCTTGATTGTAAGTGAGGAAAAAAGGGTCATACTTCCTCTGTTGTCTTTAGAACCCCCCAACTACGTTGGCGTGCTGTTCATCCTGCAAGGAAGGGCATGCATCTATAGCATGGTTAGCTAATGTACAAATACCACGTATTTTGATAGGCCCCTTTCCTATCACTGTTTATTGCACTAAGGACGTCACATTTGCAACTTTTTGCTCCAACTTGGAGATGGAGACCTCCCTCATTTGCTTTGTCGAGGAGGAAGCATTACTACGATTGCCCTAGTACTAGGAGTTTATTACCATTGTTATTATCAAGTTCCTAACATCCTCTAATGTCCTATTCATCAAGGCTCCACCACTCGCAGCATCTATCATATTCCTGTCTAAAGGAAGCAACCCTTCATATAAATATTGAATTAATAATGGGTCACTTATCTGATAGTTTAGACAGCTATTGTAGAGCTTTTAAAATGCTCCCAATACTCATGCAAAGACTCCCTTGTGTCTTATTGAATGCCACATATCTCCTCCCTGATGTTAGCGACTCTTGAGGTAGGGAAGTACTTCTTTAGAAACACTTGTTGCATTTGCCCCCATGTGTTGACCGAGCCAATAGGCAAGTCATACAATCACTCATTGGCTGCATTTGCTAAGGCAAAAGGAAATGCCTTTAGCTTGAGTTGCTCCACTAAGACTCCCATTGGCTTTTTATTTGAGCATACAATGTGGAACTCCTTCAGGAATTTGTTGGGATTGGTGATGTAACTTGTTCTTAGTGAGTTGGTGCCACGAAAACCTATAAACGTAGGCAATGCACATATCAGTCTAGGTTAATTTTAACTTTTGGCTCATTATTCGAATTATTGATACAAAGCAGATTAGGTTTAAAAGAAGGAGCTGCAAGCTCCTTTAAGGTGCCTTGATGATGTTCCATAATCTCTTCTATTTTGTCTTAACTCCCATCGACTTCTTCTTCAAAAGATAAGGAACGACCACTCTCAGGAACATTTGCATGGATTCCTTGCTCTCTTTTACGAAATCTAGTATGACCTGCAATAGGAGAAAAAGAGAAAAGGTTAAGTGGAGAAAGTGATGAACTTCTGTTTTCCTTAGCAAATTTACGCAAACGAATGTGTTTTGAGGAATTATGGGACATGCAAACCGATGAAAGAATGAAAAAGATCGGTAAAAAAACAACAAAAGAAACAACAATTAACATACATTAACTCCTCGATAATAGTGTCAAAAATTTGATAACCTATCGCTAACTACCAAACTATACAGTAAATGGTGAGCTAGGGTTGAACCACAGAGAGCTAGGATGCAAATGCTATTTCAAATAATGTAATAAAAGAAAACAAAATACCTTGAAATGACGAAGACGAGACAACTAATATGCAATAAACGTAACCAGAAAGACAAGCATAAAGCAAATTTAGAAAAGTGTAATAAAAATGGTAAAGAAGTGGGCTAGAGATATCTTTGAGATTTCAGGATGTTCATTGATCCTTGAATCTAAACAAAAGGGTACTTTTACCATGGTGTTAGACTATGGACTCGATTTGAGCAAAACTAATAAGTTCTAGAAATACCCCGATCTCCACTATAACCTAAAATAGGCTCTCTAAATTCAATAGCGAAGATACATTAGGTACTATGAAACAACTAATGTAGGCCACCTACTCATACGCTCGGAAGGTGTTACTTAAAGGTATGGGATTCTAGATTAGTTGATTAAGTATCCTAGCAAATCCAACTAACCTATTGCTACTTCCTGGGAATCACTATAAACTATTACATATCATAAGCTCAACCCTAGCCTTCGGATTAGAAAGTTACCTAAAGGGTGATCCAACCTATAAGCAATTCCTAATTCATGAAATTTATCCTAAATCCCAAACCAACCTTAACCTATAAGCACCAATTTAAGACAAATTCAACTTCATTCTTACTATTTCCATCCCTTCATCCTTATAATATCTCCTAACCCCTAACTAGTCTAGCCACACATGTTCATATTAAGCACAATTGATATTAAATAAACAAAAACCATACTCAATCAAATAAAACCAAGGATTGAAATTATAAACGAAGTGATAAAAACCTAAATTCAACGCTAACTTAAATAGAAGTCAAAACTCTTTATGCTAACAAATGACTAATCATAACCTAAATTACAAACTCTAAACTAATTTCATCCAAATGAAAATTCCAACACAAACAACTTATATAAAAACCCAAATTAATTGATCATGAATCTAAAAACATGCATAAATCCTAACTATTAAGCACAAATTAATCAAGAGCATCACCAATACGGAAAAACCCTTAACATAAACCATTAAACATTCAAATACCAACAAGTTAATATCTTTAAAAAGTCACATAAATAAGCTAATTGAGGGAATAAACATCGATTGATATAACATAAAGATTCCTTACAAAATTTATAAAGTTCAATTGCAAACTCCATTAAACATTCATTCTAAATATTCTAGAACATGTAAAAACGTTATTAACACTAAGAAAGCTTTGAACTAATTGAATGAATATGAAAATAAAGCATTGAAATTGAAAGAGAATAGTTAAACTTATGGAAAATAACAAAAACTTCTCTGGTGGTTCCTCCTCTCTTCTTGGAACTTTCCAAAAATGGTAGATTTTGAGAATCTCTCTCTCTTTTTGGAGTTTTTCTAAAAGTGGAAGATTGGAGGCTCTTCTCTAGGTCCTTTTTTTTTTCTTTTTTAAGTATGTTCCATTTAGGGTTAAACCTAGGATTTTTCTTACCTTTAAAGTCCAAACAACCCCTCAAAAACTTAAGTTTGGAAGGTCGTCAGCATCTGTTTGCACACAGGCCATGATCGTGGCCTTTAGTGTATGATCGTGGCCAGTTTATCTGCTCTCTGTCATGATCGTGGATGACTCCCTACGGTCGTGGCCTTGTGCTCAAGCTTCTGTCACAATTATGGCTGACTCCCCATGATCATGGCCCTAGGATTAAGCTTCTGTCACGATCATGGCCCTAGGTTATTTCCTGGGTCTTCTCTGATCCTCCTCCGAATGCGCTTGATGGTTTCCATCTATGGATGGCTCTCCAAACTTTGTCAAACTTCTTCCTTTTATCATATATTTGTGTTCACTCCTTTAATCTATACGTAAACACAAGATGAACACAAATTGAGTATTTAAATACTAAAATATGATTGAAAAGATATTGAAATGCATAAGAAAATATAAGATGATTCAATCCTGTCGCTTTGATCTCTCACTGGGATGTTTTGTTGTTTTCCTATATTTGAAATTTCTTTAGGAAGGTGTCAAATCTTAGAAGAAATCCCTCTTAAGGTTCTTCTGGATAAGAGACCTGCATTCCTTGTTATTAAAAAATGGGCATGTCAGCATGGAAAAACAAAGGATTTATTGAAGCTTTAATACATGAAGATAAAAACATCATTTCTTCCTTTTCCTCTAAAGCTTATGCATTTAAGATCATAGAAGAAGGGCCATGACATGTCTCTAACTTCCCACCGTTTCTATAGCCTTGGTAGCCTAGGTTTTAGATTGACTCCAATAAGCACAGGCCTATTCCTAAGTGAATAAACCTCTACAATGTTCCTCTTAAATATTAGACAACAAAAGTCTTGAGTATGCTTGCCAGCTTTCTAGGCAAGCCACTATGTCTAGATGATAATACTGCCAAAAGGAAGAGATTGGGGTATGCTAGAATTTGTATAAATATAGAGCTCTCTAGCGGCTTGAAATCATCCCAATTATGAGATTAGGACTTGATGGAGCTCTATATGAAGATAATGTTTTAATCCAATACCAATGGAAGCACTCCCTCATTTCCCAAGGAAACAAATGGATACCTACGAGTAAAATTTTTGAAAGGGGTGATTATGAGAAGCTAATGAGTAAAGGAAAAATTGATCAAGGGGTTAGAACTAATATCTTCTTTGAGGAATCAACACCCTGTCCCTCCTCTATTGAAGGTCACAAAGTCAATAAGATAGTTGTTCAAGGGGAAAAGGTTATGATGGAAGCTGCCACCAAGAATGTAATTATTGAGGAAGCTACTGCTAGCAGGGAGACCATTGTGGAAGAACAACAAAGTAATTCTAATGACCATCCTAATGTTTTTGATCAGATGGGCAATAAGCCTCCACCCTCTATGAGAATAATGAGGATGATCCCTTTATTGGGAAATTTTTGTCAGCTACTAAAAGGAAATCCAGTAAAAGCAAAGGTAAGGGCTCCAAAAATGGAACTTTTGATTTATAAAAGTCATTGCATGAAATGTAAAGGGGATCAATTGTCCTAAAAAACTCTCTATTTAAGGAATTTTGTTTATAACACAAAACCATAGATTTATACTGTTTTAGAGACCAAAATTAGACTTTAGAATCTCAGGATTCTTAATAAGTTGGGCTTTAAATTAGAATTTATCTCTAACCATTAAGCCCATGGGTTTAGGAGGATCATTATAGGGTATGACCTTTCTCCTGTGGATGTTGAATTTTTTGAGATAGAGATGCAAGTTATTAAGCTAAAATGGAAACTTATTCAGGAAAAAATCAACCTTTTCTCCTCATTTATATATGGTTCTAATCATGCTTTTCAAAGAAAGCTTTTATGGGATAGCTTGGTAGAATTCCAGAAGAGAGTGAATGGACCTTGACTACTCTGTGGAGGTTTCAATTCAAGTTCATATAGAATAAAATATGAGGGTCACTATAACCTGAGAAACTACTAATCTAATTTCAATGATTGTGCAGGTAAGTCGGGAGATTTTGACTTAAAGTCACAAGGCCACTTCTACAGTTGGAGCAACAAATAGTTTAGTAGATGGGCATTAAGGAAAAAACTAGATCGCTCTTTGGCGAAGAAGGATTGGATTACTCAGTTTCCTGATAACGTGAGTACTTTTCTAAATCCTTTATTCTCATACCATTCTCCAATGCATGTAGAGAACTTTTTCTAGATTCAGGAAAGAAGAGGTCCTTTCAACTTTAATAATTTTTTGGTAGATGATGATGATTTTCATGAGATGCTTTAGCGGAGTTTAGAGTTAACAATTACAAGAAATTACCAATTTATTTATGTTCAAAAACTTAAGGCTATCAAACTTGATATGAAAATCCTTATGGGAAGAAGAGCTTCTTCCACACATCTAATTGTTGCTAAGGATAAAGCAGAACTGACAGTTATACAAGAAAAGCTTACTAGATATCCTACCAACTCTCTCTTATTGAATACTTAAAAATATCTGTTGAGATATTACTTGTTAACCGCTAGAGACCACGATAGCCTTATGGAACAAAGGGCGAAAGTCAATTGGATTAAAGATGGTGAAAGGAGCACTAAATTATTTTTTAACTTTATTTTGTCTCGGAAAAATACAAATAGAATCTATTCCCTTAAGCTTCAAGAAGAAAGTGAAATTTCTCAGTAAAAAGGACCTTTTAGTGGAAGCTCTGAGATACTTCAAGAGCTTTTATGGATATTCCCACACATAAGCAACCGCCATTTCTCTTTTCTCCTTTACTAAAAGGAGGATCTTTTAGGACCAAACTGCAATTCTCTGTAAGCCTGTTGAGGATAAAGAGATAGAAGAGGTGATTTTTAAAAAAGTCAAAACAAATACCCAAGACCCGATGGTTTTAATAACTACTTCTTTCAAAAAAAACATGGTAGGAAATTGGTCCTACGGTAAAGAAATCAGTCTTGGAATTTTTCTCAAAAGGGAGTGCTATTGAAGGAGATCAATAAAACTCATATATGTTTGATTGATAAGACCTCCTGTCCTTCTTCCTTTGAGGACTTCAGACCTATTGCGTGTACCAACTTTCTTTACAATGTAATTTCTAAAATTCTGGCTAACAGGTTGAAAACAGTTTTGGATTCATTGATTCACTAGCAGAAAAATGAAGTTTAGCAATAAAAATTATCAACGGAACACCTACACATTCCGTCAATAAGCTAAGTTAGTGATGAAATTTACTGACAGATGAAGGTGTTAGAGAAACAACCGTAGGTAATAATTTGTGACAAATCACAGAATATCCATCACAAATTTACCGATAGACATTTGAGTAATTGTCAGTGAATACACCAACGATTATTCTGTGTAGAATTGGTTATTTCGTCGGTAAGTTAATGACAACATTACCAACGGTTCCTGATTGTCTAATGGTAAATAGAATATATTTTACCGACGAACACTATTTTTCTATTTGTAAATTTACTGACTGTTTTTTTAATTTCTTTGCATTAAATTTTATTTGATGATCTTATAGTTGATGCATAATTTAAACAGTTATGAGTTATATATTGATAATATTTTGATTTGTTTCTACATTTAATTTGTTAAAATATAAAGTTGATTGATGATATAAAGTAAAAATTATCTTAATTGAAGGAGCTTGAAATGTTTATATGTGTTTCTAATTTTTAATATTGCTAGATAAAACCAATCCTGACTTCCTTGGTTTAAACTATCCATAAAACCATACAGAATATTATAGAATATTCTAATTATAATTTTCATTTTGATAATCGACACGACTAACTTTAAGAGAATTTGAATTAAAACAATATAAAAAGAAGGGTAAATTATTCATAAATAAAAAATGTGTGAATTCTCTTTATTATTTATATATTAAAAATTTAAATATAACTAACAAAAAAGTATTATCAATTATAATAATCAAAATTAACCCTAACAGTTTAAATACCCTTTAAGCCTTTATAAAACTAGTCTTTCATCAACAATTAATCAATTATGTAATAACAAATTAAATTACACAATTTAATTTAGAAAAATAAAGTTTAAATAATTTATTAAAAATCCCTAAATATTTATTTAAAGTGTTTTTTTTAGCTAATCGACATAAAACACGAATCCTTGATAAGATTCTTATAACTATTTGTTAATAAGCCAATTTCTTAGTTTGGTATTCACCTAAGCTAAGTCTTTTTAATTCTAATTTCTAATTCATGTCTAATTTTAGCTTCTAGTTCAACATCTAATTGAAAAATCTATTTAAAGGATTTTTTTAGTTTACTTCGAAAATTCATTACCAGTGATATTTATTTGTTTATTTTATTTTTATAGTTTAAAATAAAAATAGAAGTTTATTAGATTCTATATTTTCATAGTTAATTAGGAAAACAATTACTTTGGCCTCAATTAAAAAGGGATACACGATTTTCAAAATTTAAGGTTGGTGATGGACTCGATTCAAAAGAACCATACTAAAATCTCAAATTAAAATCCAATTAGAAAAATTATTGCTTGTTCCAATGGAGAACTTGAGTGGAGAAAGAGAGACTTTAGTAAAAGATTTAGTGAAAATAAAATTTGGCATCTCTTTATATTACTTATGAATATAAGGGTAAGAATGTGGTACTTGTTGAGGATGGTGCACATTTGCCAATTTGTCACATTGGATCAAGTTCCATTACATCTTCTTCCAGACCTTTATTCTTACATCAAAGTTTACATGTTCCTAATATAACCAAACCTTTGCTCTCTATTTAAAAATTTTGTTATGATAATAACAGCTTTTTGAATTTCATCCTAATTATTATCTTACGAAGGATTGTATTAATTACCAAGAGGATCCTATTGTATGGAAAAAGTGAACTAGGGCTTCACAAATTATGTGATACTCTCCTTCAACAACAAAATATGGATGCTCTTATTTTCTTAGTCAAATAGGGGGTCGGCATGGTCAACTTGGCTATCCTAGTTTTCAAACAACACGAAGTTTAGTTCATCATTTTCATTATTGTTTGAACTCACATAATTGATTTCTCAACTGCAATCCCGATAAATTAGGTCATGAAATATGGTTAATGAGAAGAAGCAATAATCTTAATAGCCATAGACATTTAAAACAAGGAAAAAACCATTAAAGAGCCCACTCAAAATTTTCGTCAGACACTTCAAATGCATAACAGGTTCATCCCAAATAACCTAAGCAAATCATGTCTTTTTCCTTCCTCAATGTTTTCTAGAACATTACGAACACAAATACACCATAGACAATCCAAAACAAAAGCAAAAGCACCTCAAAAACTTCTAGGTTTAAACATATATACCAATACAAGTTATACAAAAAATCACAGAGAACAAAGGCTTAATGACTTACCTCCGCCAGAGGACACAATAACAGTGGTTGGAAAAGACAAATGAACAAACATGTTGATGAGGAGAAGAGGAATCAATGACAGAGAAACGAGATAAAAACGACAGTGACGACAGAGAGAGGAAAAATGAAAACGAAAATGCAAGGGAGAGAGAAGGGGTCTTCGGGTAGGTTAAATTCATAGGAAAACGACGTCGTTTGGGTTAAACTAAATGACGTTGTTTTCGTTATATTAAAAACATTGATGCCAAAAGAAATGATGACGTTTACCTCTAAAATTTACCAACAGAATTTACTAATGGAAATGTTTTCATGTAAATCCAAAACTTTTTTATTCCGCCAAGCATTCCTGCCTTCTTTATTTACCTCTATATTTACCGTTGGAATATTTTTTTGGGATAATTTCCCTCTATATTTATCGACGGATATTTTTCTTGTCTCAAAATGTCATTTATAGTTTCTTTTCCATCGGTAATTTTCCAACACTAATTACTAATTTTCTTGTAGTGATTTCTAATAATCAAAATGCCTTTATACAAAGAAGAAAGATTAGGGATAATGTCTCTATTGTTCGAGAATTGATGAAAGGATATCAGAGAAAGAGTAGTCCTGCTAATTGTATCATAAAAGTGAACTTCAAAAAGGTTTTTGACCATGTTGAATGGGGTTTTTATCCTTTAGATTTTGGAGATTTTGGGATTCCCAAATATGTTTGTTAGGTGGATTGATGTCTGCATCACTTCCCATCTTACTCAGTTTTTATTAAAGGTATACCTATTAAAATCTTTAAGAGTGCTAGAGGACTAGGACAAGGGGTCCCATCTCCTCTTATTTGTTTATCATATGCATAGTGGTACTAAGTCAATCGATTCTTTATAAAGTGGGAAATAATATGAGCTTCAAATTCCATAGCAAATGCAAGAGTGTAGGCCTTATTAATTTATACTTTGCAAATGACCTATTGCTCTTTTCCAAGGCCTATGGTGAATTTATTGATCTTTTCATCTTGACATTGTCTCCATTTAGAGATTTTTCAGGTTTAGAGGTGAACCTCAGAAAGAGCCATTTCATTTTAGCTATTAGTGCAATCATGATAGAGAATGGAATCTCTCAAATCATAGGTATGTGTAGGAAACATACATCTTTGACTTACTTGGGACGTCCGATTACCATCAAAATGATTCAATTCTTTGAATGCTTTCCATTAATAGAAAAAATACAAAGGAGATTAAGCATGTGGACTAACAAGGTGCTCTGATTTACAGGGACATTATAACCCATTTCATCTATTCTAAATTCCCTTCACATTTACTGGTCATATATCCCTAGACAAAAGAGTCATTAAAACCATTGAAAAGTTGTTTAGAAGATTTCTCTAGGGTAATTTAAACTTGGGCATCTATCATGTTAAGGTCAAATGGTCAAAGGTATGCAAAAGAAAAGAAGAGGGTAGGTTGAGTTTTATCTATATTGGAACCTTTAACAGGTTTGCCTTGATTAAAAACCTTTGGGGCATCTTATTAGATAAGTCACTTTGGATTAGATGGTTCCATAGCTACATCCTTAAAGGATCCAACCTTTGTTCTATTCCTAAAACATTTCTCTAAAATTAAGACCTCATTTTTTTATAAGGTTGGAAATAAAGACAAGGCTTTTTTGTGATTTGACAATTAGACTGGTAAAGGTCCGCTAATTAGAGGTTCGTAAGCTATTCAATCGTAGAATGGAAATCCTTCCAACTCTAAATTCAATTCAATTATCATAGAGGGCCTTTAGAATTTCCCCGTAGATTTGCATCATCTTATTCCCAATTAGTAACCTGACTTAGGAAGAGACAAGGCACCTTCCATTGTATCAATCTACCTCCTAGCATTTTTAGCATTGCAAAATTCAAAAATTATTTAAATAAAGATAATTCAAGACTGGTCTAATTTCCTATAATATGGCACAAGTCTCTCATGCATAACTATTATATTCTTTTGTGGCTTGTAATCCTGAATAAATTGAGCACAATGGATAAAATACACTACATAAACGCTAACTCTACTTGTATCCTCTGTGAGAGGGAGGAAGAATCCAGAGATCACCTGTTCTTCCAATGTCCTTTCATGCAGCTTATATGGGAGAAGGTCCAAGACCTGTGCATTGTTTCTAATGCATGTAATACCTTTATGGATGCCCTTAATTGGCTGTTGAAACTAAACTATGTTCCTACTTACAACATGCAAATATATGTCATCTCTTTCACCTCCTCAATTAAATACATTTGACAAGAAAGAAAATTTAGCTGATTTAAGAATATTGCACGTTCTAGTGAGGAAGTTTTGTACTATATATTTGTGGAATTAGAGAGAAACTCCTATGTACCGTAAGGATTGACAAAGACTGCCCTAATCTAACATCTTTATGGCCAATAACTTAATGTAAAGCAATCTCATGACATGGTAAATCATCAAATTAACAGTTAATAGTTGTCGAGGAAGGGGAGGTGATCCATGTAAGATGTGAATTCCACACCCACACAACTTGACCACGTGGCTTAAATGTGAGATTAATACAATTCTTTTACTTTTTCAAAAAAAAACTCAATATAAGTAACTCCTATAGCCCAAATTTAAAGTATGAGTGAGACTAATCAAAGTATCACGACGTCACTTTTACTAGAGCAATGCCAAAACATTTGAATAGTTTTGCAGGTGCAAAAATTGGGTATTAAAAAATTGGGTGGTAAGATACTTTATGTTTAATCTTTCATTAACTTGGATCACATGACAAATTGGCTTGAGTTCATAGATGATGTGGTGTGGATGTGAATCAAGACTTCTATTAGGATCCCTGATAGAATGAAGACGATAGCTACAAGTGTGGAGCAGAGTAAAGTTATCACTAGAGATAATTCTTTATAGATTCTTGAATTTACATGCAATATTGCTTTTGTTCGTCAATTGATATGAGACATAAATTGTAATGTCGTATTTATTAAGCAGTAGTACTTGATATTAGATCGTATCTTAAAATCCCAAATTAGACAAGGGAGTTGTTCCGGTGATCTCGCACACGGCTATAAAGTTGACTTGAATGAATTCATGTTATGGCATTGTTGGATATCTTTCATTCATACATTTGAGTTTTCTTTTTAATTTTTCTAGTAATAAGTTAAAAGGACATCCACGTTTGTAATGCTTGTCATAGTGCTAAACAAACTCGTTTATTTTTCTTTAAATTTATTGTGATATTTAAAGACCGTTTAGAATTGCTTCGTTTTCTGGTGCACATTATTTTCTCATTGTTCTTATGGTTAAAGTGGTTTGGAATTTTTAATGAGTAAAAAGAGTGAAATGGAGAAACTTCTTAAGGACGTTATTTTAATGGCTAAGACATAATTCAATAAGTCTGTTAAATAGATAAGGAGTAATAACAGGGGAGAGTTCTTCTCAAATTTGATATTAGAGTTTTATAAAGCAAAAAGGGTTGAAAAACAAAAGGGGGGGTTAATTATTTCACGAACTTTTCACAAACTTATTTGGCACCAACAAAATAAAGACAAGCAAACTGAAATAATAAAAACACCAGAGATTTGTTAACGCAGTTTGACACTCCTTGTCTACGTTTGCGGGGCCCTTACCTAGCTTAATCACTTTCACTGAAGTACAATAGATTTACCCAAGGCTTTACTGAGCCAATACCACTCAACCCTTGACACTATCTCTTAATCTCACTTCCTGTGAAAGATTTTCACACCCAATAGTACGACCGACTCTTACTAACGTTAACAAAGGATTTTCTCAGTCAACCCAATAGTACGACCGCTTCGTACTAACCTCAACAGAGGATTTTCTCAACAACATTTGATAATAAAATTAAGAAATAAACAACTCAAGTGATCAATCAACTAAAAACAAAATGATAATACACTTGAGAAAAAGAAGACAACTTCCCGAAAGGTTAAGCTTTACTGAAATAGATTTAGAAGTCATTGCAACACTAATAGGCTGACTCGCATAAACACCAACACGAAGTATACGCAGTCCATAAAGAAATCAATTAATAATTGCTGAGCCAATGAAGAATGATGCAACAAAAAAAAATCACGCACAATCCCAGAACACTGAATCTGGAAAATTAGAAACTTAACCCACGGTATACTGTAATCCCCGAAGTCATGCACAATACTCACCTACTTCGTTATGCTATCATTCCATAATACTCACACTCACTATATTAACTTTACGCCCATTGCACTTTTATTGCAAGACTCCAAAAACAATAGATTAATCACCACACAAGCTACCCCACAGTGATATGAAAACCAGAACACACAAAACAAACGTGAGCTTCTTTTTACATATATAAACCCACAGCACACTTAATATTTAAAAACCACGCTGAGCCCACCTAAGCCATTGATAAATACATCCACTCACTCCACAAAGTAGGCTGCGTGTTTTAGTATTTAATTAATGCCTATTAAAGAAGCAATTCCACACCCACATGTATATTCAGCTCTACTTCATAGACATCTCATGTTGCAGCCCTATGTGTTTTTTTATTAACCATCATACTTCACACACGCACATATTCACAATCAACTTCTGCTATAAATAGAAGGTGTAGGCAACATGCACATTGAAGATTCACCGCATCTACTCCTAGTGGACGTGTATGACACAAACTCAATCAAGTCAAAAAAAGTCCACATTAACCACGCAATTGCAATATCCCAATAACCAAAAACGCAGCAGCCAATTAAAACACACCTCCCTTATACCACATAGTCCCTTATTAACTCAATACCACATATGCACCGTAGATTGAAGATATGTATAGATCCTTCACACAATAATCATCCCACTTCAATTTAAACATGCAACAACCTCATCCTTTTAATTTCATCAATCTACAGAATTTATAAATCTAGCAGTAATTTAATTCCAATGTCACCATATTGATAGACTCCAATGCAGTGTAGAATTCTTTCACAAACACAAGTGTGACAACCACAATTTTTAAATCTCACTACAATTAAGATTTTATATGTCCAATTAAAATGCCAAAACTAAATAAAGATATATATAATATATCTTAACAAGGATCATTCATCAAACTTTGCGCATTAATACCCCATAATAAAATAGCTAGGGGGAAAGGGAGCATAGACACATACTTGAGGCGGCAAGTGCATTCCAATTTCAGACAAACTTACTAACTAAGTTCTGATAAGAATGTGTGTTACCATTAGCCTATTTAATAAACTGAAGGCCCACTATCAAGTTGTCTGGAAAGTCACGTTATGAAAAGCTTTGCCGAGGTAAAGTGACATGAGTACATTAGAGTCTTCGAGTACCTATATTACACCAATGTTCATCCTAAGAATAAGGACAAGTGTAGCTCATGCTTATCAGAAGAATGGAGGATATAAAAAATTAAAAAATAAAAGTTCCTAATTTCTCGAGATGTTGTTTCCCATGAGCATATATTAATCCTTTCGTATCAAAAAGAGAATATGATATGAAGATGATGTTACGAATGAATGATAAGAGTTACATTAGGACGTTAAAAATCCCATAAGGCCCGAAGGAGTGACCATAAGTGAAGTTCGAAAAGAAAATGTATGAGAAGAAGGCATCGAGGAACAATACGTTAGAGGACAATGAATATAAAAAATATCGATGCAATTACATGATTTTATTTTATATACAACACAAGTTAAAAATTAAACTGAATAGATACATAACTTTAGATGAGTGTTAGAAAGAAGCAAACAAACTTGAGTTTCTGAAAACTATTGATAGCTTCTAAATGCTGCTGACAGGTAGTTAAATTGTGGAGAATTAATTCAAAATTTTAGAGTTATAAAAATTCCTTAGAATAGGTCTTAGTTTGTAATCTTATCGTATAAGCCATATTTATTGGCTGAAATATCTATTTAACTTTTTTGTATTTTGTCTATATAAGGCAACCAAGTTTATTAATAAAACAACTTGAGTGTTACGTATTCATTTATCTTTATCTTATCTTATCATATATATGTTTTTTTTGTTTAAAATTCCAACATGATATCAAAGCTTCAAAGATCTTGAGGGACCTATAAGTGATTAAGTGAGAAAACAAGAAAGTGAAAAGATGGTAGAGGAAGCCCATCTAGCAAAGGTTCCGTCATCAAAGAAGAAAGGAAACATTCTCCAATGTAAAAATTGTAAGAAGCTCAACCACGAAGAGAATGATTGTTGGCACAAAAAAGAAACTGTAGTGCTTCAATTGTAAGAGGTTTGGATGTTTGTTATATTTTGTCTATATAAGGCAACTAAGTTTATTAATAAAACAACTTGAGTGTTACGTATTATTTTATCTTTATCTTATCCTATCTTATACATGTTCTTTTATTTAAAATTGTAATTTCCAAAATTTTAGAGTTGCTAAAATTTCTTTAGAATAGGTCTTATTTTGTTTTTATTCTCATCTTATAAGCTAGATTATTGGCTGAAACATCTATTTAATTTTTTATTTTGTCTATATAAGGCAACCAAGTTTATTAATAAAACAACGTGAGTGTTATGCATTCTTTTATCTTTATCTTATCCTATCTTATACATGTTCTGTTCTTTAAAATTCTAATTCTCAAAATTTTATAGTTGTTATAATTCCTTTAGAATAGGTCTTAGTTTATGTTTAATCTTATCTTATAAGCCAGATTTATTGGCTAAAATATCTATTTAAGTTTTTTGTATTTTGTCTATATAAGGCAAGCAAGTTTATTGATAAAACAACTTGAGTGTTACGTATTCTTTTATCTTTATCTTACCCTATCTTGTACAAGTTTTTTTCTTTAAAATTCCAACATGAATGATAAGAACTCTTACTTGAGATCACCCAATTTAAGTATAAACTCTTTTTGCATGATCTGGCAATATGAAAGGTTCACAAATATATCTTATCACATAGCTAATTATGTATCATAAGATAAATTTTCTACTACACAGAGCTCTTTTGTCTACAAGAAGTTTATATATGGAACCCAAACATTTTTTAAAATTGTAAAAGATCCTCGATGGCATGAGGCCATGTCAAAGGAGATTATAATATTAAAGGTGAAAACATATGACAATAGAAAATCTGCCACTATCAAAGGAATCAAATAGATTTATAAAATCAAATATTGTTACAGATAGTATAGTGTAATGTTAAAATGCCAGGCTGGTAACAAACTGATACACATATAAAAGGATTGAATTTTCATTAGACGTTTACGCTAGTGGCAAAGCTAGTAAGTGAGAGATGCTTTCTTGCCAACTGGCTACAAAAAAGTTCAAATATTCCAAAAACACAGTCTATATTTATTTGTGATGTTTTTGGTTCGTCATATAAAGCATCATTAATTCCCTGTAGCTAAAAATTATAGGCAACATTTCTAGAAATACAAAAAGTATTAGCTATGAAGTTTTTTCCATAGCTAAAAAATCAAATATTAGTTGATATTGACCCAAAAAAATTCGTCACCAATTGATTAACAACAAAAATTAAACATAGCCAATAATTTTTTACTACATTTTTTATCTTTCATAGTTATATAGTATTAACTATGCTTTTTTGTAACGTACTGAAATATTATTTGCTAAGCTTTTCATAACCTGGAGATATATTATTTGCTACGTTTTTAATAACGTAGTGACATATTCTTTATTAAATTTTTAATCTATGAGTATAATATATCGTCATAGTTTTTATTGTGAAATATTTGTTTATTATTATAAATTATATCGTAGAAAAATATTATTAACTCAAAATGTCAAGCATTGTATATATAGAGTAAAATTATATAAATATCGTCAAATTGTATTATAAATATCAACAAATTGTATCAATAAAAAAATATAACATTAAATGATGATCATTTATTTCTATACAAGATCATAATAACAACTTGAGCAATTCTTATACCCAAAACAAAAATAAAGAAATCACTTCACAAATTAGAATATATCTGACATACTTATAAAGATACTTAGATAACAAAAACATTTAAACATAACCTGAACGACTATCTGGTGTTGTCCAAGTCCATAAACCTATAATTATCCAAAAAGGTTGGTTAAAATCAACTAAAAATATTGTGAGAGTATTGATACATCAAGTATTTGGTTATGATTAAAGCAAACACGATATAATTTTACCACTCACAACATAATCACTCAACGGTTGCAACTTCATCCATTTTAAAATTCAAATAAAAAGTAATAAAATTAAATTATAGCATATAAAGGAAGTGATATAATAAGTATAAGAGAAAGAATTAATACCCTTCACTTTTCTCTTCATTTCCATCATAATCTCGGCCAAGTAATATTTTGAATAATATATCATATTTTGCTAATTTAGCTCTGATTTTTTCTCCTTTGATTACTTCAGCTTGTAATGCAGCCTTAAGTTTGTTGTTTTTCTCTTAAAGATGTTCAATGATTGTTTTATATGTTGAGGTTGAAACTTTTGACTTAAGATTATAGCTAAGGCCTTTCACATAGCTGGAACGAGTACCAAGTACTGTATCATATATTTCTCCATATTGGACTCGTTCCCCTTAAACTTAGAATTCTCTAATAACTCTTGCATCTTATTTTTTAAAAAAGAAAACCAATATTTAATCCACATATTACTACTTACTACTACATTAATAAAAGAACAAAAATATTGAACAAACTTTTATACTTATTTAGTTGTTTTCTGCTTCTTTTGATTCTCATCATTTACTGACTTTATATGGTGTAATCCTATCACACTTGTATTCATGTGGTTCCTTCTCAATCTGTCTTATGAAACAAAAAACAAGGACAATAAATAATGTAGTATTTATTGATTTTAAGTATAACTTGTAAACATAGTTCTTAACCTTCTCACTCTATCTTACGAAATAAAAAAGGGAAAATAAATAATGTAGTATTTATTGATTTAAGTATAACTTGTAAACATAGTTCTTACATATTCATTTTGGACAACTGAAAATGACTTCAAAAATAAACCTTGATTATGAGGTGTTTCCATTTTTGATCTATTAACCCTTTCCTTCTCACAATTTTCCTAAATCAAGAAAAAAAATAACTTAGTAGTTAAATCATCTAATAAGATTAATGCAAGAAAACATAGAGGCAAAGAAAACAAACCTAAACTTTCAGGTCAGACTAATAGTCACACAAACTATTTCAGTTTTGTTTAGACATTCATTCGAGAACATGGCTTCGTGCCTCCGCATCAGAGGGAATAGTTTGTGTGATCTCTTATCTTTCAATTGCAAACAATAAGTAAAAATGTTATCAATCTAAAAATTATTGAAACAATATTGCTTAAAGTTAAAGATTTTGTATCATTACCGCAACTCTTTCCAGAGCATTTTTAAGTAAGTTGTCTTTTTTCAAATCCTTAACATGTTTCAAACAAGATAGTTCTATTCTTGTAATAATTTCCGACTCATTTAACAATTTCACATATTGGACCTTATAAGCAGGATGGCCTTACTAAGTATTAATTTGTATTGATAACTTGCAATTGATTGCAACATTCATTTTTTACAGTTCACATCCTTTAGTTTTACCTCTACCTCTTTGTTAAGTACTAGCATTGGAAGATGACAAAAAATGAATAATGATAAAAATATTAGAATATATAAATATATATTTGAGTATAAGTCTAGTTGAAGGCATAAAAAATTAACAAACCTACACTAGTAGCTTCATTATTATTTAAGGCAGAATGAAGTTGTTGTGTATGACTTGAAAGTAGATTATTATTATTGTTATGTTATGGAAATATACTAGAACAACTTCATTTCCTATGGCAAAAAAATAATATGATAAGAAAAGTATGTGTATATATATATATATATATAGGTATAGAAATTTCAAACCTGCACTAGTAATTTCATTGTTGTTTGACATAGAATGTTGTTGTTACCTAGGAATTGAATTTCTGGTAACAACTAAATTGATCTAGTTGAAGTTACGCATCCTCTGTTCTATGGAAAGATGATATATATTCATCTTCAATTTCAGGTGCTACATTATTTAATTGTGATTCAATCTCTTAATATATTTGATAAACGATTAATTGACCATATTTATATACTCATATTTAGTGTGTTTTGCTTATTATTTAATATTTTTATATTTTTGTATTTATTGTGCTTCAAGTGTATTTGCAGGTAATAATTGCTATCATAGGCAACTTTAGAGATACACAATTATGTACAATGACGTGTAACTCACTATAAACGTGTGGAGCTTCGAAGACATTGTTTTTGCTCATGCGAAGATACACATCCATGTATGTTGATATACACGATCATGTGAGTTGCTCATGTAAGTTACTATGCTTGTTTATAAAAGTACAAATTTAGATGTCTTTAGAGATACACATTCACTGATAGATGCATATTTGACTATAATTATACGCTCATATTTGATGTATTTTACTTGATATTTTATATTTTTGACATATATTTGCTACTTAATTTGCTCTAAGTGCATCTATAGGTTATATTTGTCTTCACATACCAAAAGGAGAGGAATTTGGGTGAAATTAAGGCATAAAACAAACATTTGAAACAATTAGGAGATACATGACTATGCATGTAGTTATGTAAGTCTCCCAAAACATGTAAAGTCATAATTTTAAGTGTTTTTATAGTTACACAGTCACCTACACTACTGTGTAAGTGACTGTGTATATCCCAAAAACCCTAAAATTTGTTATAAAAGAATGTGAGCATAGGCAAATTAGGGAAGTAGACTTTTGGGGCAGATTTTATACGTGAGACCTTTTGAGAGGCAATTATAAAGTTTTAGAGACAAGGAAATCATGACGTTAACATCAAAGGAGATCTGATCAAAGGCTACATCAAATCCAAACTTGTAAGAAGAGTCAATAGAATAGAATGGAGATTTAGAATTATGAACCTTTTATTTTCTATTTGTTTTCAGCACGTTTTATTTGATTTCTTTTTATATTATGTGTAACTAAATGTTTTTTAGTGTCCAGGTGTGATGAATCTTAGTTTGTGCTACAATATGTTTTGATTCTTTTATTTAATGTAATTGTTTTTATTAATCTATTGTGATTCAATTATGTGTCTTATGTATGTTCTAATAAGTCCAGAATATTAGTACATAACATCAAGATTGAAAAATCCTGTGTGTGAATAGATCTACCATATTTAAAAGGAGATTATTGCAAACTTAAAGATAGGTCGACATAAATCTTCCATATTAGGGTCAAACCGAATAACAAAATTTAGAAGTTGATAAAGTAATCCTAGAAACTTTAACCTGAATGATTTTAGTTAATAATCCTATGGATTAGTTGTTATTAGTCTCGAGAGATTTATTAATATAAGATAGGAATTTCTACGGTCCAATAGTTAATAAAACAATTGCATAATAAAAGGTTAATTATCTAACGGTTATAGCTAGATTTATTATATAGACATTAATTCTTGATATTGATTGTTTTTTAAGTAACTTACTTTGTTTCTATGTTTATTATTTTATTTTATTTTTTAAAGTATTTTTTAATTAAAAACCAAAATTCCAATTAGTAGGGTAGATAATAGGAGAAAAGTAATTGCTAGTAATCACTTAGTATGGTTGGCCCGTATTTGCCTATGCTAGCTACAACTATATTATGCACTTACAGGTAATTGAAATATTAGCCTTAAATTTAGATCAATCAATTTTTTTCGTTGTTGCTGATGATGGTAATATTAGAAAAGCATATATTTTTATTAATCTAACCATTATTTTTGTATTTATTTTATTTTATTTTTCTTATATCTTATTGTATTTTTGGCTCATTCATTTAATCATCTTTTGAACTTTTCTACTTTGACTATGAGTTTGTGACTTATTTTAGGGATATTGAGATTTAACGTCATAGCCATAACTCACAATGGATGGATGGAATGGACAACACTTTTATGGGAGCCATGATATGTAATTGCATTATGCAACATCACCATGTAGGAGAGAGAGGTTTCCTTAATTATTTTTGGAGGCTTAGCCGATATCCATGCCGTGCTGTGACATTTGTAAGAGTAACTATCATGATTATGAATGTCAGGAACCAACCTATAGATGGAAGCAGCTGAGCATGTACAATTAACCTCAAGGTGCACCATACGAGAATAGTTATAATTTAGAGTAGAGCTATTCTTTCACTTATGGATAGAATGACTACACTTATAGCACCAAGCACCTCAAGTTAAGGAGCCAACTCTGGAAGAAATGTGGCCTATTTCATTAAAGAATCAAATATAAGGCGTCAGATAATAAACGCTCGTATACAAAACATAGTGAATCAAGTTAACCAACAGTCAAAGATATTATCTAATGAATTGTAAGGGAGTTTGCCTACTACTATTATAACATATCCTATAAAATGTAGAATGGAAATCACCCTTAGGATTGAAAATGGGCTTTGAAAAGAAGAAGACGAAGAAGAAGAAGCAGTCTCTATCTGAAAAGAGGAAGTAGAGGAGTGGTAAGAGATAGTTGAAGAAGAAGGCGAGCCATAAACCTTTGTCGAGGAAGAAGAAGAAGAGTGGACAATGGTGGTTGAGGAAAAACTAGCGGAGGAACTAAACAAGGAAACTACTGATGCATCATTGGTGGCCACCTTAAATATGGAGGACTCTTACTTCCTCCAACACAAACTACTTGTATAAAAAAAACATTCAAGGAGTTTTATTATCACTCATTTTATTAATAGTTTGTCATTAAAAATATTAATAATGTAGATGATATGATTTATTAATTTGATAAATTATGCTCTTGTTATTATCTTTTAATATGTGGCTTACTTACAGGCTACAAAACCCTATGTAGAGAAACAAGTAGAAGCAAGCCGCTGATTATAAACCCAAGATGATGGTAATATATAAGGTACGTCAAGCTAACAATGTTAAACAAGCACTGTATAGGAGGCAACTCATGAATTATGATAAGTTTTATTTTAAATTTTATGTTATTTTTATTTT
>JAOSBN010000003.1:7722508-7744841 GCA_027563595.1 Erythroxylum suave
TTATTTTTATTTTCATATTTCGTATTTATTTTTATTTTTATTTTTTATTGTTTTTATCCCATTTTCTTTCTATTTTGTAAGGATATTAGTCTAATATTGGATGGATAATCCTAAAATCAGAATTGAAAAGTTGTATTACTTAGAAAAGTACCAACTCCGCTGCCTTGCTATTATATTTGCTTATATTGTGTATATTGGGGACAATGTATGACTTTAAACGTGGGGAAGGGGTTAATGATTTTAATGAGTTTATTAAGCTTGTTATAATCTTGCTTTAAATTTCATTAACTGATATTCTGAATTAGTTTAAATCTATCCATCAATGGTTTATTTCATTATTGAATATTGATTTTAATTAATATGCAAAAGGATGATAGTTAGAATAAAATTGCTTCGATAAGTCAAAATTTTTAATATTCATTGAGATAGTCAAATTGAATGAAATTGCATATTATTTACACATATATACCCATCTTTTTCATAAGCTTTTAAGCCTAAGAGCAAAATTTCAAAAATTTTAAGCTCTTTTTATTCTTCCATATCTATTGTCATGCATAGTTGAATGATTCTAGAGCTTACTTTGACTATACATATTGAGATCATATTTTGTTAAATTAGAAGCATTGAAATGATGAAGGCACATAGATTTGACAATTTGTTTAAGTCTAGTTCTTTAATAATTACCTTATCTTATTTTATTCTTTAAGAATAATCAAGTTTAAACCTTAGCCTTTTCATTGGTCTTAACCTAATTATTACCCATTATTCTATTTTTCTTTGAAGCCTTTTTATTATTTTGAACCCCTGAAGGTTATTTACATTATTTGAATATTTGAAATTTGAAATTTTAAAAGGTCTAATATTTCTTTAGCTGTAGTATGTAATGATTGCTCAAAATTAGATTTAAAAAATGAGCATAAAAAAGAATAATTATATAGTACCAATGTTTTTATAATGAAAGGATCTATTTTTATTATGAACAAGTTTCTTGTAATGAATCTTTAGTATATTTCCTTCAAATCAACACTTTTTATTATCCTAGTCATACCTTATATAAGCCTTATTATAACCTTACTAAGAACTTTTTTATTTTTGTTTCTAGTTTATGCATAAGTAGTGGAGATGTGATAATATTACAAACCTATGGTAAGAGTTCTACTACACATTGATTTAAGAGTTTTGATAATTTTCACCCTAAACACGTCAGTGCATTGAGTAAAATCTTGGTGAGGGTGTAAAGGTTTTTATGCTTTTGATTTCAATGAGATCATTAATGTGATTATCATTAATATTGACTTAGGATGTTAGTTTTAGGATAACTTGAATCTATTTGCATGTAAATTTGATTAATATGACATGATGATTTAGAGTATAAATGGACAAGTTAAGGTTAATGAAGGATTGATGTTGTAAGATTTATAATTTATATTATGATTTGCTTGAGGACAAACAAATTAAGTATGGGGATGTTTGATATATGCATATTTGACTATAATTATACACCTATATTTGATGTGTTTTGCTTGATATTTTATATTTTTGATATATATTTGGTACTTAATTTGCTTTAAGTGCATCTATAGGTTATATTTGCCTTCATAGACTAAAAGGAGAGGAATTTAGGTAAAATTGAGGCATAAAATAAAGATTTGAATCAATTAGGAGATACACGGTCATGTATGTGGCCATGTAAGTCTCTCAAAGCATGTAAAGTCATGTGTTCATGGTCACCTACACAGTTGTGTAGATCGTTTATGCCTTATAAACCCTATAATTGGCTATAAAAGGATATGAGTGGAGGCAAATTAAAGGAGCAGACTTTTAGAGCAGATTCCATACTTGAGAACTTTTAAGAGGTGACGATAAAGTTCCAGAAATAAGGTAATCACATCATTAACATTAAAGGAGATTCGATCAAAGGCTACATCAAATCCAAAGTTGCAAGAAGAGTTAATATAATAGAAGGGAGATTTAGAATTATGAATCCTTTGTTTTCTATTCGTTTTTCTCCATATTTATTTTTGCTTTCATTTTCTATTATGTATAACTAAATGCTTTTTAGTGTTTAGGTGTAATGAACCCCAGTTTGTGCTACAATATATTTTGATTCTTTTATTTAATGCAATTGTTTTAATTGATATATTGTGATTCAATTATATGTTTTATGTATGTTCTAATAGATCTAGAATATTTGTACATAATTTGATTTTGTAATATAGAGATTGAGAAATCCTATGTGTGAATATATCTACCATAATTGAAAGGAGTTGATTGCAAACCTATAAATAAGTCATCATAAATCCTCTATATTAGGGTCAAACCTAATAATGGAATTCAAAAATCGATAAAGCAATCTTGGAAACTTTAACCTGAATGATTTTAATTAATAAACCTATGGATTAGTTGTTAGTACTGTTGAGAGAGTTATTAACATGAGATAGGAATTTATTATATTATATTTTATTTGTTTAGGTATTATTTTTTAATTAAAAATCAAAAATCCAATTCGTAAGCTGGATAATAAGAGAAAGGTAATTATTAGTTATCATTATTTTCTTATGATCGACTTGTACTTGTCTATGTTAGCTACAGCTATATAATGTAGTTGTAGTTAATTCAAATATTATCCATAAGCATAGACTAATTAATCACCTACACGACTATGTAAGTTACCTTGTATATCCCAAAAATCCTATTTTTTATTATAAAAAGATATTGTTGAAGGCTACATTAAGGGGAGCATTTTTATTCATAGTAGACATCAGAGAAGAGGTAGTTATAGATAGAGGAAGAGGAAAACACAAAGATTACAACACAAATTCCGTTATATTGCAACCTTTAATCCAAATTGTAGAAAGACTTCATTAGAGACAAAATGTGGATCTATAATATGAATTTTTTTATTTCTATTTGTCCTTTTGAATATTTGATATTGGATTTATTTTCTATATTTAGGAACAAATTGTTTAGTGCCTAGGTATGATGAATCCTAAGTTGTGATGATAATATAATACAATCTTTTATTCAATGCATTTTTATTGATTAGTTTATTGCGATTCAATTATACATATATATTCTTGAACTAATATGTCCAGAGAATTAGTCCAATGTTGGGTTTTGATATAATTGAGATTGAGAAATCCTTTATGTGAAAAGATCTACCATATATGGAAGGAGTTGCATGCAAACCTAGAGGTAGGCCGACATAAATCCTCTAGATTAGGGTCAAACCTAATAGTGTAATTTATGAATCAAGTAATGCAATCTTAGGTTTTTTAATTAAAAAGAGATTTCAGTTAATCAACTAAGGGTTATTTATTACTAATCTTATGAAAGATATTAACATAAGATAGGAATTTCCATGGTCCAATATTTAATAATTTAATTTTATGATAAAGGGTTGGCATTTGGGATATCTTTGGGGGATTCATCACCCAAGTAACACTTATTTAATATTGACTAATTGTAGTATTTTCTTTACTTTAGTTCATTATTGTGTAAACTTTAGTTTAGTTTGTTTAATTTAATATTCAATTAAATTTATAACCTGATTTGAAAGTTAGATAATAGAAAAGGGTAAATACTAGTACTTACAGTCCTCGTGTATACATATTAGTGCTATCTACAGGTACATCGTGCAATTACAGTCAAAACTTGTAACTCTTTAAAAGCTCTTAAAATCAATTAATCATGTTTTTTCGATGTTGTCAGGGTCTATAATATTAGAAAAGCCTAGCTTTTATCAATCTAACCATTATTTTATTTTTATTTACTTATTCATTTAAGTGTCTATTTATTTATCTTTTGAACTTCTCTACTTTGATTTTTGACTTTGTGTTTGCGGTTTATTGTTAAGATTTAAGATTTATTTTCATCGCTATAAACCATAATGGAAGGATGGAGAGGACAGTATTCTTATGGAAATTATAATATACCATTGCATATGGCAACTTCACAAACTTGGGACAAAAGTTAGGTGACATGTATTTAGAAGCTCAACTGATATCCATATTATATTGTGACATTTGTGGGGGTAATCATTATATTCATGAATTTCAGGCACCAAACTATATCTGGGATCATCCATATTACATGTGAAACTATCCTAGGAATACACTGTATGAGAATCCTTATAATTCATACTATAGTAACCTTTACACTGATGCATGGAACGATTATGGTTTAGCTGAAAGTTTTTTTTTTGAGAAATTAAATAATGTTGATTAAAAAAAAGGAATACAAAATTGGGGGTAGACAAAAGACTCACCCATCAACTAAAAACGACAACGTTACACCCAAATAACTAGCTCTACATAAATGACAACATTCCAATATAAAAATGAAAACCTATCATGAAACCAAAATGGGAAAATGACAATCCCCACAATCAAACTTTTCCCGATTAGGGTTAGAGTATCAACGATCTCCACCATCTTCAGGTGCCAAGAATGAGCTTAGTGACAGATCAGGAGACTGTCTAAGCAATTAGGTTTCTGCCTAGCCTTGTACCATGAACACTCCAGCTTATCCTTTGGTGATTCAAAGGTAAGACAGATCCTCCATAAAACCATTTTTATCATCATATTTCACACTTAAATATGATCGATGCAAGATGATTGAAACTTTCCTTCTTGTCTCTTTATGTACTAGGACATTGGTTGAGTGTCCGAAGCACCATTTCCAAACTTGTGACATTTCCCTTCAGTGTCAGCTGAATGATAAGTCCCCCTTCTAGTGCCTATTATCAAGAAATCTTAGCTTCGAAAAACTTCCTGCTACTTTTGGTATGCATGTTTCTCTATATTCTCCATACATTAGAAGATAATAGAATTATGATGGGAAATGGACTTTGGCCTTAAAAACTAATGTAGTATCACTATCAATTCAAGTATGCTTAGGGACCACAGACATTTATGTCTTATCCAAGACCAAATGTTTCTAGAGAAGGGACACTTAAAGAACAAATGGTCCCTATTCTCTTGTCCTGAGTTACACAGGACACAAACCTCATTTGAATTTAGGAAAGAAAGTCTATCTATAGTACTAAGCTTGTTTAAAGTAGTGAGCCATAGGATGAATGAGGAGCTAGGCGATATCTTTTGATGCCAGACCATTTCACTTTGGCATTTCTCTAAAACGTCCATTCTCTACAATTTTTTGTTATGAATAAACCTTGCAAGTAGTTTCTCTAAATATATTCGTTAGGTATCAATAAGTTAAGGGAGTAGTAGGGCTGTAGGTAGTGAATATCTGTCAAGAATTCCATTCACTAACCCTCCCTAATGAAGGCCTTAACCTTAGCAGTTGAGGGAAACTGGTTCAATGATTGAATAGCAATTTGATTCCTGATTAGTTGTCCATTTCCTGTACAGTTTTCATACCAAAAACTAGCCTTCTCTCTATCCCCTACCTTGCATGAAATAGATATATTAATGAATGGCCTTAACAAAAGTGAAGCTAGCAATGTCAAATTCAAAGAGTGATTTTCTTCACCCAAATACATTGAGTTGAATAAAACATATTATTTATGCTTATTAACGCCTTAGAGTGAAGAAGAACCAAAGTTCAACTTCTTGAATGAAGTTGTAATTCAAGAAGAGAATATAGTTGAAGATGATGAGGGGTAGAGGTTGAAGTACAGTAAGAAGCCTCTGTCTAAGAGGGAAGTATAAGAGTGGCAAATGTGATTAAAGAAGAAAAAGAGGAGGAAACCCCTATCCAAGATGAGAAAATAGAAGAGTGAACAAAGGTGATTGAGGAAGAAAAAGAGTAGATGTTGGGCCCGGGTCTCGGAACTTAATATTTCATGACAACAATACGCTAGGGTTAGGTGACTTTGATAATAAAGAAGGCACCATTGGGACTTAAGAAAAACGTAAATTAACAGCTGATAATTAAAAGAGAGCATGGTTGTGAGTAAAAAAAATACACCTTTAATAATAAAAGAAAAGTCAAGGTCATGATTGCTTAAGTCACGACCGTGCAGGGGAAGAGAAGTCACAGTCGTGACTTCTTAAGTCATGCACAAGTTTTCACTTCTAATACAAATGGGCCAGTGCATGATCGTGCTAGTGTAAGATCGCACACTCCTGAGATTTAGGGACTTTGTTAAGATCGTGCACTCCTGTTGTACACTCAGACTTGTAAAAATCATATCTCTCAATTTTGTTGTCCAAAAATTACAAACTTTATACCATTAGAAAGCTAAGAAGATAAGATACAACTTCTATGAAGACAACTTTGTCTAATTATGCCTACATCAATATAGTTTATTCATGGAATTCAGGACACAAGCTCTGTCCCCCTTTTTCCTCTACTACCTATGATGAACCTTTACACACTTCAGAAGACCTAAATCCAACAAACGTTATCCATACATACACGAATAATAACATAACAGGCTCCCAACATAACAATTTACTTGAGGAAAGTCTATCAAAAATTCCATCAAACAACATACAATTCCATTTCTAACAACAATTGACAACTTAACAGAGAAGAAAATCTTGGACATGTACGAAGGAAACTTCACCAACTCTTTCATTCATTTCTCAAACAAAATAGAGTGTGTACGCAATGTTAATTACATATCAAGAGTCAAAATAGTAGAAGGACCCAAAAATAAAATATGAATGCTTATGCTTGATATGTTTGCAAAGCTACCAAAAGTGATCAAACTAACTTAGTTACAAAGATAGTTTTCTTGGAGTTTGCCAAAGTTTGCAAGGTTCAATGATCTACTTGCTCTCCACCTAGGGAGTGGAAAATATTAGGGTGAGCTGCGAAGCTCAATGCCTAATACGTTTATAGCTATTGGTAACGGACCACATACGATCAAGCACATATATATACACATATACACATATCTCATTTTAATCATATATATACACATATCTCATTGTAATCTAGCGATTTATTTATCTACATTTCAGCTCTAAGAATTCATATGTCATCACATAAAACATATAATGTATTTTAAATTATCAAAACATAGTATTCGATCGTATATCATGCTCAACAAATCAAAGCGAAATGTATAAATATAATGGCTTGAGAGAATCCCATAAAATGAAATAGAGAAACTGAAGCTTACACCATGAAAAAAATGAGTTCATTTCTCGGAGCTCATGTGCTATAAACAGGTAGCTGGGAGAAGGCTTTAAGTCAACATACACATGACGAAAGAAATGGTATCTCTCTTGCCCACACAAACAAATATTCAATGCTCACATATTTCATAACATATTCATACTTTCATGCTTTTTGTGCTTTTCTTCTTTTCATTAATGCAAAATGCAGTAAAATCTTTCATGGCATATCAAGCTAACAAATCACAGCGCATTTTTTCCACATTCACATTGATTCAAAGTCAAGCAATTAAACATACAAACAAGTGAGAAATTAGTCCATCATCACAATAACCATAAACATACTATCCACCTATTTACTTGTAAATCCAAACTCAAGTTTGTCTTTCCTCTTGTTCTTGCCTTGGATTTTCTTGGTTTCCTTCAAACAAACAAACTTTTGTTTAAATTAATATACAAATAGAAAATCGCTAAAGCTCTAATATCCAAAATGAGCTTAGACTTAATATACTCTTGGTTTATTTAAGCTAGAAGAACTAAAATCTAGTTGAAAATCTATGAAAATCTAATAAAGTGAATTTCTTGGTTCTCTTCTTTCTCCCTTCATTTTTGGCACACAAAAACTCATTTTCTCTAGTTTCTTCTTCTACAAAAATAAGAAGAAAAGATAGAGGTTACCTAAAAACTCAGCTAAACCTTTTCCTTCTTCTTTTTCCTGCTTTTTCTTTCTTTCCTTATTCTTCTTTTTCTGTTTTGGTTTCTACTTTTCTTCTTCTAGTTTCTTCTAGGTTTTTCTTTCTCTCTTTCTTAGTTCTCTACTGCGACTCTCCACTTTTTCTCATTTCTTTTCTTATTAATTTAAGACAACTTTTTGTGTTTCCAAGCTTACCCTTCCATATTTAATCTAATGCCTACTTACTCCTTAACTTAATTCTAACATTTCCATTAATACATGCAAACATATGATTTAATAAAAATTTTCTAGGCAAAGTGAGAGAAGTCACAATTGTGACTTCTTAAGTCATAACCGTGCAAAGTAGGAGAAGTCACGAGGTCCAATAGGAGGAGCCAAATAAGGAAACTAATGATGAATTACTGGTAGTCCCCTTACGTACAGATGGTTTCTATTTCCGATAAGACAAATTATTTGAGTCAAATAAAGATTTAAGGAGTTTTGTCATTCCTTATTTTATTAATAGTTTGTTATCAAAAGGGGCATTAATAGAGTCGATTGGATTTACTATTTTGATACATTATGTCTTTATTATTATCTTGCAAAATGTAGCTTATTCACAGGCTACTAAATTGCTATGGGGAGAAACAATTGGAAGCAAAGTACTAATTATAGACCTAGGTTGATGGTACATATGAAAGGTACATCAAACTAACGATGTTAAGCAAGTGCTACTTGGGAGGAAACCAAAGAATTGGGATATGTTTTAATTTTATTTCATTTTGTTCCATTTTGGTTTTAGTATAAGATTTTATTGATTTTTTATGCGTATTATGTTAAGATTAAAAAAAAAGCATCTCAAGTTGATTTTGCATATTTATCATGTTTATGGTATGTGTGTTAAGTTTTGTAACTTTGAGTGACCAATTTTTAAGTTTTCAAACTTTTTCTTTGGTATACACATAGTCACATAGACCGACACGGTCTCTGGACACAACCATGTACATGTGAAATATGTTTGTTAAGATTTGTAAATTTGAGTGACCAATTTTTAAGTTTTCAAACTTTTTCTTTGGTATACACACAGTCACATAGACCTACACGGTCTCTGGACACGACCATGTACGTGTGAAACTTCTAAAAATTTGTCACACACACTCATAAATACCTATGCGGTCGTTATACATACCTATATAGACTTGCATGGTCAGTCACATGATCGTGTATATGGCCATGTAAGTTCACGTCCAGCAAACAACACTAACAGAGTGACTGGATAGACGAGAAGCCTTGATAGATGGATGTAAGAGGTTCTAGAACAGATGATCGGACATCTTAGGATATCCATCCCACCTCCACCTTCTGGAGGGCTGCATCTTCTTCAACTTTGTAGCAATATAAAGCTCCAAGACTCTGGGATCCTCCGAAGATTGACATGCTGGACTCATCAAGGGGCTACTGGTGCTTTATTTTGGTTTTTCTTTTCTTTCTTTTATTATTTGTGTATTTATCTTATTATTTTATTTTGTTTGAACATTAATGCAATATTGTTTTATATTATGTTATTTTTATTTCCATGTTCTTTGGCTAGATGTATATAATATAGGATGGATCTTCCTCCAATTCAAGACTTTTGTACATTTTATTACTCAGGGTAGTACCAATTCAAACCTTTCTCTTTTTTTTAATGTCTTATTGTTATTTTATTTTTTATGTGCTTCAATTGTGTACATTGGGAATAATATACAATTCTAAGTGAGGGGAAGAGATTTCAAATTTCCTAAGTTTATTATAATATTTTTATTAATTTCTTATTAACTGAAATCCTGATTTAGTTAAAATGTGTCCACATTACTTTAAATCATTATTGATTATTGAATTAAATTAGTATGCATAATGATGAAAGCTAGAATAAACTTGTTGTTATAATTCAAATTTTTAGTAATCATTAAGATAATTAATTTGAATGAAAATTGAATATTATTCACACATAAGACCCTTTTGTGAGCTTAATGCGTGTTGTCATACATAGTTGGATGATTCTAGAATTTGCTTTTGTTATCCATATTGAGACCACATTCGTTAAATTAGAAACATTGAAATGATAAAGACATTTAAATTTAACCCTTTGTTTTAGCTTATTTTCTTGATTATTAACCTACCATATATTTTATCCCTTTGGAGTAACCACTTTTGAGACCTAGCCTTTTTATTGATTATAACCACATTAATAACCTTTACATCATTTTTCTTGAAAGCCTCTTCACTATTTTTGAACTCTGAAGGATTTATATTTACTTCATTGTTTGAAATTAGGATATTACTAAAGAATTTTAAAGAGGTCCAGTATTTCTTTGATTATTGATATATGGTGAATGCTCGAAAAATGAAAAAAAAATATTGCGATCATAGAAAAAAAAGAAAAATTAGTGTTAAAGTTACTGTACCAATGGAATTATGGTATAAAGGACCCATGTTGTGAAGAACTTAGTTTCATGTAATTTTGTTTACGTAAAATTCCTTCAATATTATTACTGCTTTTATTATTCCTATTTTACCCTTACCTAAGCTTTTTTAAAACCTTGTAACAAAACTTTTTGATTTTTGTTTCTAGTTTACTTATAAATGGTAGAGATATCATTTTATTGAAAATTATGGTTAAGAATCCGTCTATGTATTGATTTGAGGGTTCCTACACTTTCCACCGTAAAAAGTTTAAGTGTATTGACTGAATCCTTGATGAGGGTGTGAAAATTTATGCTTTTGATTTCAAAAAGATTATCTATGTTAATTATTATTGATATTGACTTATGAAGCTTGGTTTTAGGATGACTTAGATATAATTGTATGTTAATTTAATTGATATGACATGATATGTAGGGTATAGATGGACACATTGAGATTAATAAGAGATGAATGCTTGTAAGTTTGATGATTTGGATTATGATTTGCTTTAAGATAAGTAAAAGTTTAAGTGTGAGGATATTTAATAAACAATTAATTAACCATATTTATATACCCATATTTAATGTATTTTCCTTATTTTTTAATAGTTTTATAGTATTTTGCTACTTATTTTGCTTCAAGTGTGTTTGTAGGTGATAATTTCCTTCATAGACCAAAAGAAGAAGAATTTGGTTGAAATCGTAGAATAAAATGAAGATTTGAAGCAACTTTAGAGATACACAGCTGTGTAAGTCACTATAGATGTGTGGAGCTTCAAAGACATTGTTTCTGCCTATGTGTAGAAACACACCTGTGTATGTTTCCCATGTAAGTTACTGTGCCCATGTAAAGTGGCAATTTTAGGTATTTTTGGATATACACGGTCACTACACGATTGTGTAAGTAACCATTTATATCCCCAAAACCCAATGTTTACTATAAAATGATATCATTAAAGGCTACATTGAGGGAAGAATTTTTAGTTGTAATAGACACTAGATAAGAGGGAGTTCTGAATAGAGAATGAAGAAAACATAAAGATTACATCACAAGATCTAATATAGAGAAACCTTCAATCCAAATTGCAAGCAGACTTCGTTAGAGACAAAAAGGGGTGTACAATATTATTTCTTTTATTTCTGTTTTTGGTCTAAATATTTGATATTGGATTTGTTCTCTATGTTTAGGAACTAAATTGTTTAGTGCTTAGGTGTGATGAATAATAAGTTTTGATCATAATACGATATAATCTTTTGTTCAATATGGTTTTATTGGTCGGTTTATTATGATTCAATTATACATTTATATTCTTAAAATGATATGTCTGGAATATTAGTCCAATGTTTGATTTCATATGATTGAGATTGAGAAATTCTTTTGTGTGAATAGATTTACTATGGTTGGAAGGAGTTACATGCAAACTTAGAGATAGGTCAACATAAATCCTCTAGATTATGATTAAACCTAATAGTGAACTTTACAAATCAGGTAATGCAATCTTAGGATTTTTAACTACGAAGAGATTTCAGTTAATCAATTGAAGGTTAGTTGTTACTAGTATTGAGAAAGATATTAACATAAGATAGGAATTTCCATGGTCTAATGATCAATAATTTAATTTCATGATAATGGGTTAGTATTTGAGATAGCTTGGGGGGATTTATCACCTAGGTACTACTTATTTGATATCGATTAATCGTAGTTTTTTTAAATATCTGAGTTCATTATTGTGTCAACTTTAGTTTTAATTTTAATTAAATTCACACTATGATTCGACAGTCAGATAATATAAAAATGGTGAATACTAGTATTTATAGTCCTCATAGGATCGACTTGTATTTGCTAGTATTGATTAATTGATTTTAAGTACTTATAAAAATTTAAAAGTTTTAAATGCAAGTGCACAGTGTAGTAATAGCAACTTCTACACAACTTTCCAATTGCTGCTCAGAATATAGTGTTATTGAGATAGAATAATTGTTTTACTGGGCTTTCAAGCACAAATGGTTTATTTTCATACCATGTGTTACTAACATTGATGCTAGTAATATTTTCATTAACTTTTATGTTAATCCCTTTATGACCAAGATTAAACCATTTTCACTTAAATAGAACAATCTTTTTATCCTTGATGTAATGTAACTCAATTATTGAAGAGATAAAACCACAGGAGTCAATAAAATCATCCTTATATTATCCCTCAATAACAAACCCACAATTTTGGCTTCTAAGGCGACTGTCACGCTCTTTTATGTGAAATCTAACTCCATTAATAATGCAACATATATATTTTTCCCATACATATGAGGCCCACATGCCAAAGAAAATAATGTTATCATCGCTTCTAGCTATTTATGGTTATGTAATTATATCATCTATAGAAAAAAATAACTAAAAGTTATTGTGGCAATCTCACTTACAATATTCATTTTTCATACTATTACATGGATAACTTGCTTGTGTCTTAAACCATAATAGGAAGTTCATCTTATGCCTTTCTTCAACATTAAGCTAATCTCTACTTCTAATCTCACTTTTGGCTCTCAATTTAAAAAGTAAATTGATGTAAGAAGATAAAGGTTGAATGCTAAATTTCAATATGAAATATTGTACGAGAGTAATATAATAAATACTCCATATATAAATTCCCTTCCTCACAATTGTTCAAATTGTACCATAGCTAATTTTAAGTTCATCTTTAGTTAACTCCACATATTTTCCTGTTCCAAGTAGCCTTATTTTTTGGGATAAAATTGACAAGCTACCATCTTGATCGAAATGAAATTTATGTTTTTCTCTATTAAACCGTGTCTCTATGTCACGTATATAGAATAAAATGTAAAGAATTCATTCGATACATAAGCCTCTGCAGTATAGCCTTCAAGCGAAGTTTTATTGCTCACATAATGCTTAAGAGAGCTTAAAAACTTAAAAGAATATAAAATATTAGCATTTGTTACTAAATAATACTGGAAGATAAAAAAATTTAGAAGAGAATACAAATTATGTTTCAATCAAGGACATCCATCAAAATTAAACTAATACATAAAGTTTTGGCTCATCTGGCAAGTGAAATAGGAAATATGATACTTGAATTATGATTAGTGTTTATGTTGTCTGTGAAAAAGATGAAGTTTTGGTGGCAACGGCCTAAGTCCCAATGTTGAGCTTTAAACGTCAAACTAGCTTAGTTTTTGTCCCTCCCTAATATTGACTTCTCTTCTCCTACCAAGTTTTGAAATTTCTATTCTATTTGTTGCTTGTTTTTCTCTATTATATATGTATATTGTTGTTATAAATTCTAGTATACATCATCTTAGACTCTTGCAAAAATGATGAATAAGAAATAAGGTTGCCTATTAATAAAATGTGCGTCAAACGATATAAGCAATTTAAAGCTCACAAACAACTCAAATGTTGACAAGAAACATGTTTTCCAATTTGTAGCATGCACACTAAATAAAATGAAAACTTTAAAGCTCACAGATACTCAATATAACATGCATTTTAAGATACATGTCTGTCTTATTAACATCATATAAAAATATGACAAAAGTTTGCAATTTGCTCATAGGCATACTCATAGCTATTAACTGATAAAGTATATAGTTGTTTAATTTTAATTGCTAAAACTTAGAATATCGATTCAAAGTAGTCAAATTTATGTCAAAATTGAGGCTTAACAAGCAGATAACCCAAATTCACAACAACAGAGCTTTCCCCAAAATAATTACAACTATAATTAATATGATAAATTTTAACAAATAAAAAATCTAGAATCTGCAACATAAATATATTCCTTTCGTACTTTTACATATGAAAAACATAAAGACAAAGAGGTAGAGACAAAAAAACTATATAAATGGAAATATTGAAAAGAAGTAGAGCAAAATGAAACATTATTGTGTGCACCTGACTAACAATTGAGCTTGAAGCAATTTTCCTAGAACAAGCAATCTTCCCAAAACAAGGTTGCATATAAAATAATGAGGTAAGAAAAGTAAAAGCAACTTTTTCAAAAAAACATAAACAATAAGAAAACAAAACTAGCTAGGAAGCTAAAAAAAACAAAACAAAAAACCCAAAAAATGGTAAGTAGAGTTAAAAGTAGTTGTCAACCTAAACAATCAAGCATCTAAATAGATAACGTGCATGATCTACCATATATATATAATTCCATATCATATTTGTTATTGTTTCCTTATGTATTAAGCACTTCCTTATATCCTAATATTCGTATCAAAAGAAAAAGAAAGAAGCTTATGCTACTAAAGGAAACCACTATCTCACTAACCTATAATGAAGATGTTAGTCATCTGAATTGGCATATATATAAAGACTAGATAGAGTAGTTATCGTACTTGAAAGGAAAAGTTAGCGATAGAATGGATAAAACATAAATTGTACTTGGAAAATATATATTCCGTATCCTAAGTTCAAAGTTAAAAAATCTCAATGGTCTAATGATTAGATAATATTAAAAAAAATGCATTTGGATCATTAATTGTGAATTAAAGCATACCAAAGCACAAATAGAAGTACAAAAAGAGATATGAATTTTTAATATGAAACATCCAACACAAAGCCTCTCTTACACGTCAACTGCTTGCCACCTCTAAGTGTAGAAAAAATGGAATGGACCTTATGCGAGAATTGTGGGGATTGTGAACCTATGTTTAGATAATGATGCCCTCATTTATACTGCCACAACATTGAAAAGTTTCAGGTTGTTAACATCCCTATTTTTTAAAATTGGGCTCCATTAAGCTTCTTAAAACCTTTAACTTTAAAACTTTAACCATCTATTATAGCTCCAAATTATGTCATCCTTTACGATATCATCACCCTAGACATCAGGAAAAGGAAATATAGTCTGTAATTCTGGTTAGGAACAAATGACATCTAGTTTATTTTGTCATTTTTAGCATGGGAGAAGTTAACTAAGCATTTAAAAATCATCTTCATAATTTTAACTAAGCATTTAAAAGGTTTCACCTCTTCATATATTTCTTACTACTTTATAGTGGTGTAGGTCAATGGTACGAACTTTTGAGATGTTGGATATAAAGAATATGAGAAGGGAAGGGAAACTTACAATTTGGATTAACATCTATGATGCATTAGTCATGCATATAGTTATTCTAAATACTTAAATATCCTTGTAATTTCCCCTATGGATAATTAATAATAGCAGGAAATGAGATTACTTCATATGGCATAACTATATTAAACTTAGAACATAAGAGGAAGTTATTCATATATTCTTGATCATTGTATCGGGAAAGTAGTTATAGATGATACAAACTATACATTACAAATGTAGATGGTGAGAGAAGAAGACAATTACCTGAGAAACAAATTTTGACGTGAGAAGAAGAACACTTATGAATAGGTGAAACATACATCGTTTAAGCGGAAAATGACACAAGAGAAGGAGCACCAACAATGAAGACCAAAAACCATGAAGAGAGAAGATAAAGACATTGTTAGAGTAGCTGGAATATGAAGACAGAACATTAAAAACTAGAGGAAATTAGTGTTTTTAGGTTATCAGTATGAAAAAAAAAGATGTTTTCTTGTTTTTGGATTCTTCTTTTTTTCACTACGAAAATATTTTTATAGCCAAAAATTTTTGCCTACAAAATTTGTTTCATAGCTTTAAAATGTAGCTAATAGCTAAGGGATCCAGAACAGATTTGAGTTTTAATTACAAAAAACATTTCAAAGCTAAAAACTTTTTGCTACAAAACTAAGTTCATGTTTAAAAAATGTCTCTAAAATTTATGATCTATAATAATAATTTTGTAGCTAAAAATTTGTGCTACAAAATGTTTTTTACAGTTAAAAAAATGTCTTCAAAAGTTATCAGCTACGAATGTCGAACGTAGCCTATTCTAAACGTAGGAATAGGTTAAAAAATCTGCAAAATTTTTATTTATGGAGGATACTGCTTCAATAGGCTATGATTTTGAAGTTTTGTGGCCACATAATAACTTTTAGCTATAAATTTCAAATTGTAGCAAAAGAAAATTTAGTCAAAAGTTCTATTTGTTGTAATAACAAAAGGTCAAAACTTACATCATTTACACGTTAACAATACATTTGTGCACTATAATTTAAAAGAAGAGGTCTATACCTGGTTACCTTTGGGCTACTTCAGGAATAAAGAAAAGAAGGTGTGCAGGCTCAGAAAGTCCATTTACAAACTTTGATAGGCTTTAAGAAATTGGTTTTTAAAACTTTCATGTTCTAAACTGTAGTTTCATCGAATCTCACATAGATTACTCGTTGTTTACCTATCAAAAAGGAGGAATCTTCATGAGCTTGATATTATGTGTAGATGATTTGATTTTAGTAGGGAATGATTTGAAGGCATGCAAAAGTTCAATTCATACTTGAACAATTATTTTCTTATCAAAGATTTAGGTCCTCAAAAATATTTATTAGATGTAGAAGTTCATCGAGGGAATCAAGGATTATTTCTGTTTCAAAGAAAATACAAAACTGACATCCTTAAAGAAAGCGGGATACTTGAAGCAAAACCGGCCAATTTTCCTATGGAGCAATCACAAGTTGGCGTCCACAGAGGGAGCAAAACTTGGAGACCAAAGAATGTATAAGAGCTGGATAAGGCGCCTAATGTATCTGGCAAAAGCATTAGGAAGGCAACAATGTCAATATCTTCTTAACAAATTAGATATTCATAACTGTTATGCATTAACTTGATAGTCTGTTAAAATATTAAGAAAATAATTTAGTATATATCATGCATATTAGAGATAAATAGGAAAAAGTTTATGAATTTAATAGAAATAAGATAGAATAAAATTTAGGGTTATGATAAATATGAGATACGAAAAAGTTAAGAAATTAAATAAAATTTGGTATGACAGAATTTTTCTAGATGTTTGACTGCTTAGATTATAAAAGTAACATAGTGACTGTGAATACAGAGTAAGAAATTTTTCTTTTCTCAAATCCAACGTTACATTTCTCTTCTTTTACTATTCTTTAATTACTGATTTTCAATGGTTTAGAATAAGATATGTTTAGTCAAAGAAATTGAATAATATTTTTCTAAGAAGTACAATAAATTATATAAAAAAACCCCTGACTGCTTGGCTGCTGTTTGCAAAATTTGACTAGGAAGCATGCCTGCTGAGGCTGACCATTGATTGAAAACCTACGAGTCGGGAAACCTCCAAGTAGTTTCTGCATATTCATACTATTACTATTGATTGTTAATGTTTTCATACTCTTTTATTATTGGTATTATTATACGATAACTCTACGAAATAGTGGTATGTGACGATAATGATATGACCTGACATACATTTCACTAAAGCTTGAGAGTTCACATTTCTAAACATTGACCCGTTACAGCCATCTCTATCATCCAGACGTAACATGTTTAACATTTTCAGGAATCGGACTGTTTAGTAATTTGACTGCTTCCAACTACTCAAATGCTTATATTCCTCGAGAAAAGATCTTCCGTTTCAAAATTCAATTTCTAGCTAATACTAACAATTTTTATCTACAGATTTTCTTTTCTCTCATTCGTTTATTATGAAATTTGTGAATAATAGTTGTTGGCATCAGGTAGGAGTAGGACTTGAGTAAATGGAAGAGATAAATTCATCCGATAGTCCTCTAACCACTAATTATAAGTCACAACTGCATATTGAAATTTGAGTCATGACAATTGTAAAAATTGATATAATATTTACTTTTATTTTTAATATTAAATTTAAAATAATTCAAATAAAAAGGGGCCATGACTTTTTTACTTTAAATATTAAAAATCGAATTATAGAATTGCAAACCCAAACTTTAAATCTGAAAATGGAGTTCAAAAGTCTGATGACCCTTAAATCTTTATGTCGTGTTTTTCCTGCCTGGAAAGGTAAGGCTGCTTGAGAAAGTTGTACAAAAGGAGCGTTCATAACCATTCTTAAAAGACCTGATTCAGCAGTTTGAAACTTTGAATCAAAATACAACCGTGTTTTATTTTTATTACCTGATCGAACCCAAACGGTGACTGACAACCCACCGAATTGGCCAAGGCAACTTTGAAAATTTTAGGATCACGTAACATCAGATAGGTATGATTTGACAAGTCCTGGTCCTTGAGATGTAACCATTTATGAGACTTATCTCACGCATGTCATCACAGATTTGATGCTTTGATTCATTATAGCATACCTATAATTCATAGATGTATCATCTGGCATGATTCTATTTCCTGCAGTCCAAAATTTACGCAAAGAATTGCTTCATTTCAGTTTCTTCCCTAGTGCTCGATGCATTTGTTTGTGAGAAAGTATAAATAGCTCAATCGAGACGAAGTTTGTGTTACCACCGTATAAGCATAACTCAAGTTTATGAGGTGTTTACGTTGAAAAATACCACATTATTTCAATTTCGTAGTGTTCTTTACAATTTCTGATGCAAACTGAAAGTTGAGTAGAACTTTTTGTCAATAAAGAAAAAACATCGTTTATAAATGGGCACAAATATATACATACATATATATATATATATATATATATCAACTTCACACATTAGCTAAAAGAACAAGGTGTCTGATTATTTTTAATAATTTCCTTGAAAAACTATAACCCTAATGCCTACAACTTTTATGCTGGGCATGAAAGAACAGATCAACATGTTAGATGCGATTGGTGCAATCGAATATTAATAAATACGATAACAAGTCATTTTCTGAGTATAAAATTATTCTAATTGTGCTAATTTCTAGAGACCATAAAACTTTGACTATTCTTTTGTCTTTGAAGGATACTAATATTCTTTTCTATGTCTCCTTGAAAATGACTTGGTTAGAATCCCAATGAATTCGTCTATTCAAAAGGGATAGACATATCCATTCGTAATTTTATTACAAAGAAGCAAAACATATACGTATTAGCATATAAGGTAGAGGTTTTCATTATTCACTCGGTAATAGTAAGTCTAGTATGTAAACATAAGAAACTGATCAAACTGGACAGATAGAGGCAAAGGCAAAGTTAGATGTGAAAAAAATAAATAAATATTTTGTAAAAGATTTTAATTTTAGTACATAAAAATATGCCCTCACTGTCCTTGTTTCTAGTTCCAACCGTCGATAGAAGAGAAATGTGAGACGTTATTGAATTCTGAGACATCATTTCATATAATCTTACCTTGATGAACCACGTGTCATTCAAACTTATCGCGGAAGTTTCCTTAGAGTTTCCTACCATCAATTGGACCATACAAGACCCCAAAATAGTTTAATTAAATTTGTATAATGGTCCATCAAATTTGCTATATGAATGATAAAAATATTGTTGTTATGAATCTACAATTTGCTTCTAGATTGTATCAATCCCACAAGAAATCCTAGGTCAAAGGAACTGAAGTTAGTAGCCTTAAATACGCAAAGTCAAGCCTTTTTACTACTTCATACATGCAGGATTGGTGCTAAAACTTCAAAATCCTTTCGCTCATTCCCACAACAGCTCCAATTTAAAGTTACGTGTATATCTCTTGCCCTGAAGGTTGGCACTTCTGTCATTCTCATGCAAGACAATTAACATCCTCACCCTATAAGATCTTATCGATTTAACATTTCTGTTTCTTTAGGCGATATTAAGCTCGGCCCACTAATTTTAACAGTTTTTCATAATATCGTTTTATCCTTATGCGTCAAATTTGATAATCAACGTTTAGTAAATGATCAAGATCAGTTAATTTCTTCTACTCTTTTTCTTTTTTTTAATCAAGAGCCATTTTTGGCAAGATACTATCTATATTATATGTGAGATATTTACACAAAAAAAGAATTAATTTTATACGAAAGCGGAATGCAAATCAGAAGCAATTATTGATTTAGATTCAGAAATTTATCAAGTTCAGAATTAAAGTGTCAAAAGAGATCGATTAATTACAACTTCATTAAAAATAATTTATATTTTCAATTCACTTTAACTTTGTTAGGTTTAATATTATTATAATAAAAGTATTTTCTACTTAGTATATAATATAATTAAAAAGAAAAATTAGAATAAAAACAAAAAAAAAATATAAGAATGTCATACAAGAATTAGTCCGTATCAATAATAGCAACTTGCAGAGAAGTTTCTCACGTTGCATTCCTCATCCTCTTTTTATACTGTGTAGAATTTTCATCTTTGGCTTCCATAAACAAAACCTAAAAATCTCATCATCTTTGACGATAAATAGGACAAGGAGTTGTTGGGTAATGGATGAGAGCGCCGCCTTGTGGGCTGCGGCCTGTACCGACCGACAACATTTTAGAAAAACACATGTTAACGTAACTTCCTATTCCTTATATGAATAGGATTATAAAAAGCATTCAAACACACGTACTCCCTACAAGACCTCTCAACGTTCAATTCAACTTTGGAGAAATTAAAGGATAAAGCGAAATGATTTCATTTTGGCTCTCTAGTCAATGTCTATTTTCCATGGTAAAATGACTATGACCACTATGGTTTCGTTTCATCCCACACAAGAAGGAAACGCATTCGCATGCACTTTACTGTTGACCATAATTCAGATTAGACCGCGCCTGATCTGAAAGTACTAATTTGCTCCTTAGGGTTTCTTTAAATAATCTCGAGTGTTAGAGATGAGTTCGACCCTGTTCGTTGAATTCTTAAATTCTTTACGAATTCACTCATAAATTTTTTATTAGTTAATGAAAAAATAATCTGCATTAATTTATTAATAATAAGTTGGATCAATCTTGTTGTTTTAAGTTGTTGATTTATTAAAAAGTAAATTATATTCAAAATTTAAATTCTGTTTAATTTTATAATAATAGCCAAAAAGTTTAAAATATTGATAAAATACTTAAACTTTTATTTTATTACAAACTAATATATTATTAAATTTATAATTAAAGCTGTTGACATAACGATATTGTTACAAATTAATCTCTGTAATTAATGGTGCCAACATGATTCACCAAGTTAGTATAATCTTTTATATATTAACATTTGTGTATTAAATAATATTATATGCATTTAAGTATCTTTTAAAACTTAAAAAAATTATTTCTTATTTTTCAATAGATGTTTACTTCTGTTAGGGTGGAGGCATGAATTTGTATAACATATTCCTCCTCCACATTGTATGATGCAGGTGCCCAAATATGAGTTTGATAAGACTGCCCCTGGAGGCTTTGATTATAACTTTTGTGGGCGTCCCATGAGCAACAGTGGAGTGTGAAAGTTACCAAAAAAAGACCCTTTTCTGGTCCCGTTTAACGCGAACAATAATGGATATCCAATTGCGTGGATTCCACATTCTAATATTAATTAAGAAGCCTAGAAAAGTGGTGGAGTTAGAGATTCCAACTCATCTGCACCGAAAGAATGGAAAAGGATGGTTTCAGTAAATTTAAGGAATTTTGCAACATTAACCGAAGGTGAAAATAAGGAGAAGAATCTGAGTGGATAAAAATGAAGCATTGTCGTCTCCTTGAATTTGGAATAAAAACTAATTAAATAACCCTTGTTTTCTTACGAATATTCACTTCAACAAACATGTATGAGAAGTGAATATCTATTCAAAATTTATAACTATTTTATCTTTTCATTTTTTAAAAATTATTTTGTTGCAAAACTATCTTATAATTTTTGATGGATTACATCCACACCGTTAATTCAATATATTTATTTTATAACAAATTTAAATTTGAATATTTTATTATTACCTTAAATAATTTTGATTAGTATTGTAAAATTAGACTTAACTAATTTAGAATGCAAAATATAATTTACCCTTTATTAAATAACCCATTTAAAACACTTAACTAATCAATTACTACATGTTTATAAGATCATTTTTTCTTTGTAATGAAAAACCTTTGCTTTGGTTTTAGCGACAACTTTTGTCCGGAGGAGTGAAACGCCTGCCCAGCATGTTTATTGTAAGAAAACATATTTAATTCGATTAATCATGGTTTACGAAAAGATTTAATCTATCTTTGTTTGGCATCTGTTGTCAACAAGGCTTGGATTGTTAATAGTGTAGAGTTGCATTTTCCAAGTCTTTCGAAGGCTCCATATCGTATACGTTAGGTGAAGAGAAATAGCGGAGTAACCACTAGAACAAC
>JAOSBN010000003.1:7799134-7829156 GCA_027563595.1 Erythroxylum suave
AAGATTTCAAGATGTTCTTGAGCTTTATCAAAATTCCTATCTCAACTTCCAATCAAATTATGAAATTCTTAGAGGCATAATTAGATTCTAATCTCTTCATTCAATTTGTATCCTTATATCTCTAGTTTACTCCAAATCAAAAATCACTCCATTTGGATAACTACAGAGAAAGTTATGTCCAAAATACTAAAGTATATTCAAGCTATTAGGAATCTTCACCGCGGCGAGCCAAAAGTGTGCTGCGGCGAACTTTCCTGATAGCAGAATTCTTCGACCTTTTTACAAAAGCTCGCTGCAGTGAACTCAGCTTCTTCTTCATGCTCACCATGGAGAACCAAAAAGAGTTGACCGCGACGGACTTCTTCGCCGCAGCGAACTTTCACAGAGAACTCTACTACTATCCATTCCTAGAAATTTTCAGACTTCCCTCTTATTCAATGAACACATAACACACTTAAATCAATTCTTCTACTTCCATTTCCACCTAGCACAACTCAAGTAAATCACATTTATATTTAAACACTAAAAATTGATTCCTTACACAAGCTTTCTCTCACTACTGTAAATTCCTATCTTTCATCACTATTACCGAAATGCCTTATGCTTAATTCATGCATGCAACAATCCTCAAGCATGAAAATGCATACTAATTACACATGCATGCAGTTACAAACATTAAAACCTGAATAAACTTCTTGGCTAAGCTTCTTTCTCTCCCGTCTCTCTTCAGCAAAATTTCTAGAACTTAGGATAGCAAATGATAGTTTCGGTGGATGACGAAGACCAAAGATAACAGAGTAAACACTTCCTAAGTAATGAAATTCTTACTTTGATGTAAGATTCAAAAACTAATTTCTCAACAGAATTAGCATGGCTTGGTTTTTTCAGTGAGGAATAAAGACAACTCAACAAAGAACATGCAATTGCAGAAGTTTTCGTACCTAAACATGTGCCTATATGGGTTATTGTTACATTGATATTTGGTTCTATGAATGGGAGCCATTTGTCCTTCACACAAGCTACCACGTGTTTCCAACATGTCAAGCCATTTGTCACACAATGAATGATGCCACATGTCAATCTCTAATAAATCCACATGTCACAATAGGGTTGGTTCAACTTTCAATACTTTTCTAAATTCACCAAAAATTCCAAAATTCCTGAAATATTTCCAAAATTGCCAAATCACATTTTTATTCACGTTAATAACTCAATTATACCCGGAATGTCATGAATGCATACACAAATATTTGGTGTGAGTCCAAAAAGGCATATGCACAAATAATCAAAAACTCAATTATGCCAAGCATACCATGCGTTGAAATTCCTTACAATTATAACCCTTAATATGGGGTGTTACGGTTATGAATAATGATATTAAAAACCATGAAATTGACGAAGGATATAAAGATGAGTAAAAGGGTTTTGATTCTAAAAAAGATAGTAAGCACGTTGAGATTGATGATCTAGATTAGTACCACGCAAGTTCAAATAAGGATGCTAATAATGCACTGAGAGGTAAGTGCATAAACTTTTATTGTGGTATAATATATAACATTTCAATTTGGCTATAAGTTTGAAGTTTAAAGAATCGAGGGAATTTAAACAAAAAATTACTAAATTCTCTATAGTGTAAACTTAAAGTTATGAGAAGTTTTGGATAAGAGTGAGATGTAGACCATAATGCCTTTGGTTACTTTTTGCAAGTATCGAGAGAAATAAAAATTTTATTATGAAAAAATATAAACCTATAAAGTGTAACATTAACAAGCTCAGCACATCTAGAAAGATACATGATTGAGTTATAACCAAACATCAAGGTTATCAACTTAAATGCTTTATTAAGGAAAAAGTTAAAAGTAAATTTGAGTTTCAACATTTGTAAGAGAGTAAAGTTAACTATCATTAAGATAATGCAAAGGTGTCATATGGAAGATTTTGTTAAGCAATTGGGATATAATGAGGAGGTAAAGAATAAGAACCCAAGTATGATATATGCAATAAGAACAAGTATTAACATTGATGGTAAAATTGTATTTAGAAGATGGTATGTTCACTTCAATGCTTGTAAAAAAGGTTAGGTTGAAGGTTGTGAATGAATAATAAGACTAGATGGATATTTTTCAAAGAGTATATGTAAAAAACAACTATTAGCTAATGTAGGAAAGGATTAAAACAATTCAATTTTTTCTATTGCTTAAATTGTAGTTGATGATGAATATAAACGAATATGGAAGTAGTTTCTAAAGCCTTTTATTTTAAATCTATAACTTGAAGATGACAGTGGCTTTGATATTTATATCTAATATGCAAAAAGTGTGTTCTTATATTGTTACTAATATATATGTTTGTTTATATGAACTTACTATATATTCTTATTGATTTATATTTTTATTTATGGGCTTCTTAAATACAACTAAGCACGATTATTGAATGTTGAGCATAAAATATATGCAAGGTATATTTATGCTAATTGGAGACAAAGATAGAATTAAGATGATCTAAAGTTTAATTCTATAAGACAACTAAGGCAACCTTTGAACCTGATTTCAATAATCATGGGCAAGTTCTAAAATAATATATCTATTTGAATAATCTAATGAGACATGATATGATGCATATTTCAATGTCAATGTTAAATGTGATTCTTATAGTAAAATCATAAGTGAGACTTTTAATGATTGGATCTTTGAATTTATGGTAAAGCCTACTGTTTGCATAGCAGAGCATATTAAGAAGATGGTGATAAAGAAGATGCAAAAAAAAAAAAAGGAGTTTTGGGGAGAAATGGGATAATAACATATTACCATAAGTTCTGACTATATTAGAGGAGAATAAGGGAGAAAGCTTTAATTTTTTTTATTAACTAAAAGGGAGTTGATGTGTATGAAGTTGAGAATGGATTAGACCAATTTTATAGGAGAATTAGTAATTGTACTTATACTTACAGATGTTAGGATCTGATAAGGATTCCATGTCCTCATTTTATGGCTACTATGTACCATAATCATCAGAGTCTAGTCGATAGGATAATAAATGTTATATCAAATAGAGTTATATATACACATACAGGTATTCCTTTAAGCCACTTAATAGACGAAGATTTTAGCCTTAATATGAAGTCAATGAGCCGCTAATAATAAGAAAAATGTCTGGTCAACCTAAAAAATGAGAAAAGAAAGAGAAATTTGAGTAGTTAAAAATAAGAAAAGGTGCCAAGCATGGAAGAAAAATGACTAACACCAATGTGGACAATAAGATAATAACCAAAGATCAAGCAAAAGCATAACTAACATAAGGAATTTCATATTAGTTATGAAATTTATTTTGCTATTATCATTTTCTTACTAATGATTCAATACTTAGAAAATGTTTATAGGCGCTAGGAAGTTTACAAACAATGGCTAGATGAAGATGAAGAGGCAATGAGAGGAAAAGGTAAAGGTAAGGGCAAAGGGAGAAAAGTTGGTGGATATGAAATACATTGCAAAGAATCAAGTGTCTAGAAAAATGTTGCGTCCAATAGGATTTGAACCTCTACCAAAGGTTTAGAATACCTCTTTCATATCCATTAGACAATGAACGCTTTTCAATTTTATCTTTTCTTAGTTATTTTTTTGTGCTGATAAAGAGAAAATATTGACAAAAGTTTCGAGAATTGCATATTGAATTAATTCAATTATGGATTCAATTTGTTATTGCTAAAATTTAGAAATTATAAGAACAATTTTTTATTATATAAAAAAGAAATAGGAAATAGATTATAAATAGAATGTATTTAGATAAAACTAGATGAAATAAATTTGAAAATTATAAAAAATAGAAAAACAAAAGAGAGAGGAAGTGTGAGAAGAAATGGAAAGGGAGAAAAGTTGGTGGATATGGAGTACATTTCAAAGAGTCAAGTTTCTTAATTGAATACCTTGTAATTTAATTTGTAAAACCCCAAACTTTTCCTTTCATTAAATAAAAATTTTATTTTCGGTGAATAGTATTTTCAAATGAATAGTGAATTTTGTGGGATCCAACATCAAAATAATGAAAAATATCCAGATTAAGTTTTAGAGTTAAATGATAATGAAACAAATCAAAAATAAATCCAATATGATGGATTTTGGGAGTTTCAAAAGTTTACTACTAAAATGCCCTTTTTGGAAAGTAATGAATATTAATGATTTTAAACCCATTTGAAAATTTTTAAAGCATCAAATCAATAAGTATTGACCTTAATTAGAAAATTTCATGGTCAATTTAATGATAAGACGATTGCGAAATATTTTCATAATGTAGTTCAATTAGTTGGTGAATTAAACTCAGTAAAGGGGAATTGTGGTCTTTTTGTGAATAATGGTGTGAGTGGATTAGTAAGTTACACCTAATGACCAACTAAAAGCTTTCTTAAGGGTTAAGCATCATTTATTAAATGAATAAGTATTCATTAGAGACAACCATTAAGACATTGACAAGTGTAAGTATAAAAAGAATAAAACAAGAAATTTGGCTTCGTTTGAACATAATTGTGAGAGTGTTTGATAGGGCAAACGTGAAGCCAAAAAAAAAAAGTGAAAAGAAGAGAAGCAAGGTTGAAGGTCCTCCAAGGAGAGAGGAAGAAGAGGGCTTCCATTAGTGATGGGTTTTGACGGAGATTTAGAGAAACCTTGATCAAACCTAAGTTTTCATCATTTACCCAAAAGATTGGAGAAAGAAAGTGATAAGTTTTCTTAACCTAAATTTCTGATTTTTATGGATTTATTTTGAGTGAGAATGATATGCTTAAGATCAGTGGTTTCTTAGTGTTATTGAGGTGTTTTTTTAAATATATAATTGATTAAATAAGACAAGAAAAGAATGTGTAGTAGAATTCTATCTTGGGTTAGTTTGAACAAGTCCCTTTTTGGGCCACAAATCAGCCTACAGACCTCCAAATTGAATGATTATAATTGGAGATGAAACTTAATACATAGTACTAAAAATCTCTAGAATAAACCTAGACTTAATTCTGGATGAATGATATCAAATTTTGAGATTGAAAATGATAACCTGATACTAACCCTTTGTTGAAACAAATTGCGATATTTGGTACATTTTTCATGATTTAGAAGTTGAAATGACATGATTTTTGATCTAGAAACTTAGGGGAACAAAGGTCTATAAGACCTCAAAGCTAATTTGAATATTTGATATGTGAAAAGTAAGGAACAAAACTAGATACTATTTTCAGTTGATTCACAAACAAATATAAAAAGTACCATTAAAGCTAACAATATATTCATCCATATAACTTGCGGGTAATTTTAAATTAGCAAGATATTCCAAATAAATTACCATGGCACAATGCCAGATAAAATTCATATTCTTTAACCTTTTAATAAATAGGATTATAAATTTAGTTATAGATGTTACAAAACATATTTTATAATTGAATATCATCCTTAACAATCTTTTTGTTTTATATATTATATATTTCAACTCCACTTGCACATATCAATTCAACATATAACTCATGCATGTTAACCATGCACTCATCATCTTTTAATTTCTTATTCTTAAAATTTACTATTTTATTCTGACCTAGTAGTTTATTTATAATAGATTTTTTCATTTCATTAAAATTTTCAAGAAAATTATCTCTTTCCTACAATAATGTGACATATATTGTTTATTATCAAATAGTAACTACTTTATAATATAACAACTACTTTAGTATTATTAATTAATGTACCTTATAATTAGGGCATTCATATACTCTTTTTTTAAAGATTGTCATTGGTTCAAGAAGTCACCAAAGGACTTTAACTTTGTAATCAACAAGAAACCTTCTCATTATAGTGCTTTCGGCTGTGATTCATTTTAGTTTATTTAAAAGATTTACCATATATTATGATTGATAAAAATATGTATCGATCAAATATCAAACATCAGTGTCTATTTTTATGATTGAAACTAATGTCAATATTGAAAAAATCAATTTTCTTATAACCATGAACATTTTTTTAAGGCAAAATATCAATATACAAGATGTCTCTCCCTCTTTAGGCAAAAACTAATATGGTTTACAATGATGCTAAAACCCAAGTTAAGTGAAGTGAAGTGAAAAAATAACAACAATAACAACAATAAGTTTCTATTTCTCAGTTAAAACATGAATCATCTTCTTTCTATATGCCTTCAATAAATGCAATTTCTTTTTTGTATTTCTTCTCTTACGATGTTTATAATATATTCTTTTAAACATTGCAAATGTTTGAATTCCAACAAATGTACATTACACATAACTATAACATAAGCCAAAGCCAACAAAAAAGAAAAAAAAAGAAATTCATTTTTTTAAATGAATATAATGATAAGATCAGTCATTTGCAGAAGGTCAATCACAATGTCTTCAAAGGTTTCAACAAGGTCGATCGCGTACAAAATTAATATTTGAAAGGTGCTATAAGTGATAGAGCATGACAATTAGCTTGAGACAAAGATAGCTTATGAACGATAGAGAGTAAAGAGAGAAAGATGAAGATAACAACAACAACAACAACAACAACAATAAAGAGTGAAGAATTGTTCTCAAATATTTTGAGCAATAGAGGAAACATTTTGAGAACTTGAGTTTGTTTGTTTAGCCAACAAAATTATGAAATTAATTGTGCGGTTCTTGTTAAGCGATCATTTCACCACAATAGCTTAAGTTGTTGTGTCTTAATTATTTTTATATATTCGCTAACACATCCCCTCAAGTGAAAGTCCTTTGGGCTTAAAACTTGCACAAGCTCACTCTATCTTGTGCTGAATAATAGATGGGTAGTAGAATTTGAACTCACGACCACTTGGTCACAGAGTCTCTGACATCATATTAAGTGATCATTTAACTACAATAGCTTAAGCTGTTATATGAGACTAACTTAATTGGTTTTATATATTCAGTAACAGTTTTTACTTATAAACGAATCTGATACCACTAAAGTGGAGCCATAACACAAACTTTTTGTGCCAATAAATTTAAGGTTAAAGAAAAAATTTTAAGAAGTTTGAGATTAATTTAATAAAAATAAAATTTTAAAATTTAATGTGCACTTAGCTACCTTTCAAAAAAAAAAAGTGCACTTAGCTTCAAAGTTAAAAGATTAATATGAATTTTTTTTGGTTAATCAATGATAAAATTTTTAAAATCTTTTATTCATAAAAATAACTGTCGTAATAGATACCTGTGCTAATAATTTATTTCAGAATTTTATGTGATAATAGTGTATGCAACTTTGTTTTCTTTCTTTCTATTTGAGTGTACTGAAGGTGATTGCAGAATTTTGACGATGAGAAGGCAAAAGGAAAATACGAACGGAAGATTCCTCGACAGGCTAAAGAACATGGGCGGCGGCATTATATTTGCGAAGCACCTCTGTGGGGCCACTTATGTAACTTGTGGTCTGGACTGGAGGAGGATGATTGTCATTTTTATTAATCAAAAGCCTTTTCTTTCTGGTAATATTCATTCTCTAAGCCTCTCAGTTCCATTTACTTGGATCTTTATCAAAAGAAGTTGGTCGTTGTCACACTGAAGCCACATCTCCTCCATATATCCTTTTCTCTAGTCCAAATTATTACCATCTGCCACTTTAAAATAGGCCTTCCAGTTTTTTTTTCCCTACTAATCTTTCTCCACGAGGTCTTCTTATCTTAAGATAATGCCTTTTATGTGGATCGATTTTATTATCACGCAAAAGGGTCTTATCATATTAACATATTGAGATGAAGAAGCCATTTGTATATGTAAAAAAATTGCCAATATTCTCATTTGAAAATGGTTTTTACTAATCAAGATTATGTATATTGGTTTAGTTTAGTAACTTATCTCATCAGCATATCTGTATAAGAGAAAAATAAATAAAATTGATGGTGACATCTCTTCCTGTTAATTTATGACTGTTCACAAAGAAACATTTGTTTTCGAAATGACCAAAATCTTATGGAGGATCAAGAACCAATGATGGTTTTAGGCGATTGTGCCCATAATGATTCTTTGGCCGATTTGTACATCATTCCCGTTTCCATTTCCACTTCCGTTTGATCCACACTGTCCCACAAGCCAACCTCATACAATAAATGCCTCTCTCTAAAAAGTTAAAACCTTTTACTATGTACATACTGCCCCGTCAAGAGATTTTTATTTGTTATTTGTTATCTGATTCGACCAGTTCTGGGTCATTATCCAACTGATTCAATATACTTTGTAAGCAGAAAAAGTTTGGGACATAATTCGGTGATTTTTATGATTGTTATTAAACTATTATATATTTTTAGTTATAATAATCACAAAAACAACTAAATTAATAATTATATAATTGATTCTTTTTATCTTTTCTTTAATAGAGTGTTTATTCATTATGCAATTAAATGGTCGTGATTGTTAAAAAAAGTGATCAATCGTCCTTAGATGGGTTAGTGAAAAGTCAATACATCCAAGGGATTGGAGGATAGCTTGCTTGAGCAGTTGCGGTGGGGAAGTTCCCATCACAGCGGAACTCCACACTTGCTACAACCCCAACAATAAACATCATGGAATGTGAAACACAAGAAACTCAGCATCTCAACGTGGCGTGACTATTTCACTCCTTTCTCATCCCTTAATTAATCTATCTTCTAATTAGAAGTCTCAGACTTTGAGTCTTAAAAATAGAAAATTTTGTTTGGTCAATAATTTATCTCTTATAAATTGGCCTGAAGCGAGTGAGAATTAATTTTAATATAAATAATTTAAAAATATCTTTTCATAATTGAGATCCTCCTTAAACATCTCATAAAATTAAAAAAAAAAGAAACTCAACATCTCTATCTCTCTGTAGAAAGTTGAAAGCAGCAACTGCTGCACTCTCTCGCTCTCCTCGCCACTCGTTGTTGGGTCTTATGCAAATTCTTTATTTGTTTTTCTTTCTATATTTCTTTGCTTTACATTATTTTATAACTTTGCCTTCCCTCATCGCCATGACCATGAAGCCTAAAAAGGAAGGGACGGAGACTTTGAGAGAATCAACTCCTTACTCCTCATAGTTATCTACTTTCCAAAAATCTTCCATCTAAATTAGCTCTCTCTCTCTCTTACATACTTTCTATTTACCTCCAAAGTTGAATACATTATCCACTTTCCGCTTTCAGTTGGCAGCAATTCTCACAATATACAACCCCAAGTCAGTCACTTTCCTTCTCCTTGCCTGCTTTTGGGTTATTGCCGCAGACAGCCAACTCTTTTCCCTGAACTGTTTTTCAGAGTTAGCAAGCCTGGAGTAGTCCTCTTGTTTCTCTTGTTCACTCTCTGGAATTGGTTCGTCCCGACTTTTCCACAGTTTTAGATCTTCAACTTTTGCTTGCCTGTATACCAACCTGCAGTTTGCTCCATTTGTCAAATGCCTTTTGTTTCAAGATTTTTCAACTCCTTGGAGATATCAAAGACTGGTTTTTGCAAGGTACCCGTCATTAAAACATGTTCTCTTTATTATTTTACTTGCAGATGCTAGTTACTGCTCAAAAGGCTTGGTCAGATCTTGTTTCCTTATATCCTGTAGCTTGCATTGTAGACTGAATTTTCTAAAAGAGAAGACAGAGTGTAAAGTAAGTTCAATGAATGACTCTTTTAAGTGATGCAGGTGACTTTCCTTTTGTATCTCTTCAACAAAGTTTATGTGGCAACTCTTTCCGAAGAAAAATAGCTCCAGTTGTGAATTAGTGAAGAGATTTGAAGTAAAGCAGTACACAAATTGCTTTGAAACACCTTTAGATACATTCATCCTGTCCAAAAATTAAATTGTTTCATAGGTTATTTTATCTGCAAAGGGCTCACTTTTTCCGTCTGGTATAATTTTCCACGAAAAGAAATATCGTCTTACTTCAAGGCCTATAGTGTACCTGGGATTAGAGTGCTGATTACCAGATGTGACTTGTTTGAACATCTGGATTAAACTAATATTTTACTACTAGAATGTAATTTACTAATATGGCCCTTTCATTTGCTCTTGATATTTCTCTGCAAATTTGCTGCTGACCCAATTGACTGGTGCGAGTTCATTTGTATGAGCATTCTGTCATCTTTCTTGGAGACAAGGTCAAAGTTTAAACGCATCTTGTTAACCCATCAATTGTCATCTTGTTTACTATCTCATAACTCATCTTCGTAGCTTTATCTTTATTGTACGGTGCTATTTCAGATTGCTTTCTTGAAATTGAATTGATTGACCACTTAGAGAGAGACGGCTGGGAAGAGCAGAGAACTATATAAAGAAGAAGAGGGCAAAATAACATAAAGCTTAAATTTTCTGAGGGGGTTTTGATGGATTCATCATCATCAGGATCATCTAAGAGAGCTCGGGTTCCTGGCAATGGAACACAAGTGCCTTCGTGCTTGGTTGATGGATGCACCTTTGATCTTAGCAAATGCAGGGACTATCATCGTCGACATAAAGTATGTGAACTTCACTCCAAGACTGCAAGGGTTTTTATCAGAGGTCTGGAGCAACGCTTCTGTCAGCAGTGCAGCAGGTGAGAAGTAGGGCATGTGTTAGGGGGGCTTCTTTTCTATCTTTTTCTAATGTAGACGCATTTGAGAAAATGATTGAACCAAGGTTCAGCGTTAAAAACTTAATTGCTTATGCGCTTAGTTACCTGGCCTCAATACTTTCTCTTAGGCTCATGAATTTTAGGCGTTTAGCATCAAAATTTAGCACTAAGATCTTGGTTTGGCCACCTTATGAGTTCTGTAGATGAAGTTCTGCTGGGGCCTCAGCGTTCCAATTACCATCTGCAAGAATTCAGAATGTTGCGTATCACCGTTGGAATCTTTTTCCTTGACTCAATTGTTAAAATGATCATGTAATTGATGTATTCTCTGCTGTTCGATAGATATAAAATAGGTTGATTCGAGTTTTTTGGATAGACGTTTCTGTGAAATGTTTTCATCTCGACTCGAGTACAGGACTTTAATCTACGTGCTTGTCATGCATGTCTTGCAATTGCATTTCGGCTTAAGGCAAGAACAATAAACATAGAATCAAGATGAATAAGCCTCTTCGAACCATATGCTTTGTTAACTTTTGTGAAACGAACGCTTGCATGAAAAATATTACTTTTCTCCAAGTGGTCATCAATAGATCTTTAGTCACATGCTCTTCTGCCTTCAGTAGTTCCCTTTAGGCATGGATTATTCTTTGCTTTACTTTTTACCTTGTGAGATTCATGGTAGGACGGACAGGATTTTGTTGTAGTGATTATCGTCACGAATGCTAACTCAAAATCCACTTTGGTAGGTTCCATTCGTTAACCGAGTTTGATGAAGGGAAACGAAGCTGCAGAAAACGTCTTGATGGACACAACAGGCGTCGAAGGAAACCTCAGCCAGATTCTATGTCCAGAAATCATGCTTTGTTATTTTCCGATCACCAAGGTTCGATTTGTGAACTGGGCAAATTCGGGTTTGGTATTTCTCTCTCTTTCCCTTATCAGTCAGGAACTTTTTCCTTCATTTTCATGACTGTTAACCTTACGTTTAAGTGCACATGTTTTTCCCAGATACAAAATACTTGCATTTTGGTAGTTCCCATGCACTTTCCACCACCGCAAGCTCAGCTTGGGTTGGGACTATCAAAACGGAGAGTGAGACAGCGTTTTGTACGAGTCACTCATTAAACTTCAATCCAGGAAAAACCCCATTTTCTGAACCCTTGTCCTTCAGCTGTAAAGGAGAAATACAGTTTCCTTTTCTACCGGGAACTAGTTCCTTGGATCCTGGAGATTCTGCCCCTCAACCCGATACCAGTTGCACAATAGCCACCAATAGTAGTGGCCAGAAAATGTTCTCTGATGGGTTGATACGAGTCATCAACTCCAACCGTGCTCTCTCTCTTCTGTCATCTCCGCCATCAGCTGAAACACCGCCGGAGATTGGCTTGAGCCACCTTATGCAGCCTGTAATGAATCCCCAAGCACTGCCCTTGCTCTCGAGTCTTCACCATGATGGTCTTGGAAGGAAAAGTCAGACAGCAGGATCTATGCTGGTCTTTGATGGAGGTAGTAGCTCTGATATCCATGGCCAAAGTGCGTTTCAGATTGAAGCTGATGGGTCATCTGTCACTGGATCTCATCACATGCTTTCGTTCTCATGGGAGTAGTACTCATGTCGGCTGTTCTCTCTTGACCAGACATGGCTCCACTGGTTAAAATAAGACAATTTATTTTCCTGAACTCTAAGTTTGTTGATTAAGATGATACTCAAATTAGGCACATAAATCCCAATTCAAGTATTCTGATATTCGGCAGATAAAAAAGGGGATATGAAAAGAGGCTCACCAAATTCTGAGATCAACCAAGTTGTTCACTGCCTAATTTGATGCTCTGTGTTAGAGAAGCATAATTCCATCTTCTAACCTCCAACCAGATATGCGTAAGCTTGAAGGGCATCTTTGACCACCACACCGCACTTGTTATTTGACTTTCTTTCAACCACAACCACAAAAATCGTTGTCTGGTAGCTTATCTGTCGGTCAAGTGTTGCATCGTGTGGTTTTGGATTTGGACGCAGTGGCCATTGTACGGCTTCTGGATGCACGTTCCATTGCAGCACTTTGCTTCTGGTTTCAAGACATAACGCTTGACCTGACTGACCCCCTTGTTAGACCTGCTAAAATCTCCACACACTGGAAGCTACTATTATCTGCTGCATAAAAACTCTTTCAAGTAACTAAGCTACTAATTCGTGCTTCAGCTTTTCCTCTTTTTCTTCTCTTGTTTATTTTTTCTCCTCAATTATAGATTATTTATCATATAGGAAAAATATTATTTTAATAAATAACATTTTCTTTATTTAATATTTTCATAGACGGCAGTTACCTTGTTATGTTTTATTCTGTAAGCTTTTAACTAGATTATGCTTCAATTTTCATAGAGTACTTCAGAAATTAAACTAAACCATCTTTTAAAATAAGTTGAAGTTACTATTTTTAGCAAGTTAAAGTGATTTTTGCATTTTAATTAAAGTTTACTGATTAAAACATATTTTAACTGATTTAATTTAATTACTAACTGACAAAATTTTGGATTTAGAAGGATCTTGAGACACAATGCCCTTGTACCCTTTTGAACTTATCTTTATTTGTTATGCTTCATTCCCTTATCCTGCTTGTCTTATACCTAAAAATGTACTTACTCTCCGATTGGTATAATAAATCCCAAGAAGAAACTTATTCACTAGAAAAGATAAGGTTATTCTAACAGAAATGATGAATACCTATTTGTTCTATCCTGGTGTCTGCTCAAAATTGTACAAAACAAAGGATAAGAGTTTTGGAGTATTAAGTAAGTTGTTCCAATGGCGACATTGATACAATGAGATTAATAATTATTACAGGACTTCTAACGTCAAACTGGCAACCTACGTTTTTACCAGATGAACAACTATTATATTATTTTTGAAATTCTCCTCATGTTTTATGGGTGTAAGCTAGATTCCAATCTTAGGGAGAACTAATAGGTTGGAGGAAAAAAGTGGGATGTGACAAAGGATATGCTTATTCGTACGGATTTGCTTTGAAACATAACTCATGTTTTGAAGACAATACGAGTGCAACTACGACAAATACTAGTTTGCAGCCTTAATTGTATTCATTCTAATACAAATAAAACATGGGAAATATTTATCCTCGTTTATGCTCAACTATAGAGCAGTTAGATTAAATTTCATAGAACAGTGTTTTATTTTCCAAATTAGATCGAAATAGAATCAAATTCGGAGGCAATACATAGGATAATGTCTGATCTTTTCTTAGTATATTCGCACAAATCAGGTAGGCGAAGATAATCGCCTTACATGAGTGACTGACAGAGATAATGGTTGATGCCCTGTAGAAAGTGCTCAGAAAAGACCATGAATACTTTTTCTGTCGTAAAACATGCAGAATAAACCACTATTTGACACTCTCTTTCGGTTTTTAACTTAGGTCTTATCCTTCTCTTCACTTTCGGTCTCTTGTCCTTTTGTTTTATCACACAAAAAGTAGCAGTTGTCTCAGAGTTCTAGAGAAAGAACTGTATGTTTTCCAAACTGGAGATCACGCACAATCTTGACATTGTTGTTTGATGTTCAAACCGGCTTTTGGCCTTCTGGGGTGGCTATCCAATATGGTTATATGCTGTTCACAAATATTAATCAGAATACTGATGAGGAGTTAGAACATATCTGCGGAGAATCGAAATGACAATTCAACTTTACAAGGACTATAAAGGGTTAATTAAATAAATGAAGATTTAAATTTCAGAACTTCCAAAGAAAAGGAAAACCCGTATCTGTTATGGATTGATGCAGAAGTACAGCAAAGTTCTCCATAATCCATATCTTGGCAAGAAGTTAAAAAGTTTCAAGAAAAAGAGATGGGAATATTATATCCTAAACCATACACAACCTGGGATGGGATCAAAAGGGCTGTGGGCCGACAAAAAGTTTCTTCTATACGTAATAGACTTATCCACACTTCACATAATTGCCTCCAGAACGTTATTATCACCCAAACCATCCAATCAAAAGTCTCCACTTGACCTTAATAATATCGTATTAATTATTTTGTTCCTGGCATGGCAGTGTAGAAGCACGGGACATCAACTTCTATATAAGAGCTGAAATGGCTTCAGAAATGAGAACAGGCACAGGTTTCAGTAACTGACAACAGCAAACCTTTATTCAGGTATGGAGAAAAACTACAAGAAAGGAGGGCTACTGAGAAGCAAGCTAGCAAAGTCCTTGTTTCGAGCCAATAAAGCTTCTATACCAATGCAATGTGGCAACAAAATGAGCCCTACCCCCTATAATCCAAATGGTTTAGGAGAATTTCGCACCTGCCACAGCTGTATAGCTCCACAGCAAACGGCTGTAAGTTTCAGTCACAGAAGTTTTCGTGATCCTGGTGGCGATGAAAATGTGGACATGAAGGCTACAACTTACATTGCCTATGTTCGTGAGCGATTTAACCTCGAGAAGCTTGATCCGTAGGCATGGAAACTTGATTACAGGACTGGGTTTGCTTCGAAGTTTCAGAGTTCGTGATCATCTAGATTATGTTGGCGAAAACTTCTTTTGGCTGTCTGTTGAGTAGAAACAATACTAACAATAATACAAATATTATGTTCCTGGTATTGTTTCTCTTTATGGCTTATATCAGTAAATTTTCCTCCTTTGTCTATCTCCAATTTTCTGTCTGTTCTCTAAATTATTAACAGTTTCTCATGGTTTCATGTAACCGGCATATACTTTTCTTAAAACATGATACATGAAGACTGTAAATGATTCGATATAACGAGGCTGGTTAGTTCAAGCAAGTGGAAATCTAGTTCATTAGGTGGCGATCAACTTGTTAAACTTTCAGCTTTTCTTGCTCTTATCTTAACAACGAAACTGTGTACATGTCAGCCAAAAACAGAAGAAAAAAAAAGAAGAAGAAGATGGTGACATGAATGAAATCATTTACAAGGGAAGAAAATCAATGTTGTGCTTAGAATCGTTGCCTAAACTTGAAGAATATTATGAGTAGTATACCTTTCAAATTAGGGTCCTTTAGAACATATTCCCACGTAACATACGGCAAATAATAAATTTGATAAGTCTGGCCCAGAAAAGACATGAATGGTTTCCTTGTGTTAACAGTTACAGAATGTGTAGGTGCGATGGAAGCTAGAAATGGAATTTATTATAGAACTACCTCCCCCTAACGGTTTGTTCAGCTATTGCGTGAATCTGACCTCCGATAGAGGACATAGGAGAGGACCGACTTGTGCAAGGCCTAGGCTAACAAGGTAATTTCTCGATAGCATCCGTGTATAAACTAATAACGGATTTAACTATAGAGGGTCAAAACCCGATCTGGATTGTGATATGGAAATGGGCAGGGTCTCAGCATATTCGCTCATTTCTATGATTACTAGCTAAACGAAAACTGCTAACCAACCAACAGCGTGCCGCTAAACATATAGCACTGGATAATAGATGCCAATTATGTAGACAAGAAGGACAATCTTGCATGTCACTTGGGATTGCGTCAGAGTGTCAACCTTTTGGCGCCAATTTTCCCCTGAGGTGATCGAGTCAGAATTCTTCCAACAAGATGAGGAGACATGGTTGTGATCCAATCTTACTAACCTAGTTCATGTATAGGTAGGGGAGAAGGCAATAATATATGATGTTTCTTGCTGGTTTTTATGGTAGTGGCAGAACTGCAGCCTTTTTGAAGGTGATTTTGCCTGGCCAGAAGTAGGTCATCATATTGTTTTGGACCATATATGTTGAGTCGTTAAGGCATAAATAGTGACAAGTCAAGTCATTCCAGTTACAGAATTGCTTGTCGGTCATCAAGTGGGTTGGAACCTACCGCAGGGGGGTTGGGTCAAACTAAATACTGATGGAGCAGTTCAACATAGGTCGTCTATTGAGACTGCTAGGGGTTTAATTAGAGATTGCAATGGGAAATGGTGTGGTGGTTTTATGACACATATTGGAGAATGCTCGCCATTGACTGCTGAATTTTGGGGGGCGCATGGTGGGCTTAAATTAGCTTGGGACTGTGGGTGTCAAAAAATCCTCCTTAAAGTGGTTTCTTTAGAGGTAATAATCATTTTGTCATCCTCTAAACTATTATTGATTGAGGCTCCTTTGTTGGTGCAAGAAATCCATGCACTATTAAGTCGAGAGTGGGATGTTCAGATTCACCACGCCTATCGGGAAGTGATCCAAAGTGCCGACAGCTTGGCTAACATAGCCTTGCGAGCAAGTCCAAGAATGCATGTACTGCCAGATCCTCCACAGGAAACTATGGTGTTTGGCCAACAGGATATTCAAGGTGTGTTATATCACCGAGCGATGCGATAGTGTTGCATTTTCTATCTTTTTCTTTCCATTGTATGCAAAAAAAAAGCGTCTTGATGGTTATATGCAGATTAGGTAGTGATCCTCCTATTTTACAATGTCTCAAATGTTGTGACTTTTTGACCCATTATAGAAATTGATACGTAAATATATGCAAACTCAATTGCAATGAGTTAAAGATAATTATAAATATAATGTTATGATTACAAGTATTTAAAACGTTGATATAAATACAAAAACTTGAAGGAAAGCACAATTTTCTCTATAAACCCTCACACAAACTCATCAATTGAAGAACACAATTTGGAGATTTTTGAGACAAGAGTGTAGCGTGTTTGAGAAGTGAAAAGAGAAGATTCTGGAGAAGTCGAAGAAAAAAGAGAATAAAGCAATCTGTTGAAATGATAAAAAACATAGAGTATAAGGGGACATAAATAGTGCACGTGAGGAGCACATGTGGAGACATGCATAGTAGAAGCCAAAACGCAGCATCTCATTAAAACTTAAGGGAATGGTCTGATAGCGTGAAATAAAAGGGACAAACACAAACATCTTCTTCACTGGTCTATAAATACTTGTATTCAGTCACAATACACACACAATCATATACGTATACAATCTTCTGATTCAAGAGAGAAAAAACTAAGAGAGTGCTAGAGTATTTATCTAAAGAGTACTAAGGATTTTGTAAAGAAACTCTTGTAGGTGTCTTAGAAGAAACACTCAACCTCTTGTAATCTTTCTCTTCTTAAAACTAGTAAAACCACAGTGTGAGATTAACCCTTAGACGTAGATAGCTTTGTGCTATCGAACCAAGTAAACTTCTGCGTCTTCTTTACTTTTTAGCAACTTTTCATTTCTGCAAAACAAATTCAAATATCAACCATCATCAGTCTTGTTAATAAAACAACATAAAGTGACACAATGATCCTAACAGATTGGTATCAGAGTTCCAGGTCTCTATCTACATCCCTATTGACAAGTCAAGAATCCATCAAGAAGGAAGCTCAAGAGCAGAAACAGATCTTTAACTAGAATCTACAAAATGGTGGGAAAGGAGATGAAAGTGTTCACTGGAAATGAGGACTTTGCAATCTGGAAATTACAGATGCAAGCCCTGCTTGAATCCTACGAATGTTTTGGGGCCATAGATGCTACCTACGATGATGAGATAGATCTTGTGAAGAATCTGAAGAAACCAAGATTGGCACACTGCAAGTTAATGTTGCATCTTTTACCAATTGTCATCAGAAAAGTGAAAGATTGCAACACTGCACAGTTATATGGGAAAAACTAGATGAGATTTACTCTAAACGCTACCTACCAAACAAGATGAACCTGCTGCATAATCTTGTGAATTTCAGAATGAATAACCCTTGAAGACAACTTGGATTATTTCTTTAAACTAATTAATGATCTTGAAGCAACAGGGGAGAAATTTTCAGAAGAACACCAAGCAGTGGTGATTCCAAAGTCACTTTCCTAGGAATACAATGGATTCAGGAAGGTGGTCAAGCATGCTACTAGCGATGCTCTAACAGTGAAGAGGGTTCTTGATTCTTTTATGGAGGAAGTGATGAACAATAATCATTTTAAGAAAGAGTCAGAGGTGGTGTTCTTAGACAATAGATCAAAGAACAAGTTTGCACCAAGTGGTTCAAAGAAAGGTGGTGGACAGAAATCTAAGGAAAAAGGCAAACAAAACAAGAATGATGATGACAAGAAAAAGAATAAAGCTAAAGGTAAAAATTGCTATAAGTGTGATAAAGTAAGACTCTTTGCAAGGGATTCCAGGAAGAAGAAGAAGGACAAAAAGGCACAGAAAGGTGATGCAGGAAATGTTGAGAAACTTGAGGAGTCTAGTGGAGATGAGATACTTGCCATGACAACTGAAACAGATGAGTTTTCAACATAATGGATTCTGGACTCAGGTTGCACAATGCATGTAACTCCCCACAGGGACTAGTTCTCTTTTTTTTAGAACTTGTCAACCAAGGTAAGAATGGCAAATGCACGGAAGTAAGATATCCATAGCAAGATATCCAATTGGCAATGTATCCATCAAGATGCATGATGGAAAGAGGAGAACATTGAGCAATGTGAGATATGTCCCTGGAGTTAGAAGAAATCTTCTATTAGAGAGTAAGATAAGGTATAAGGATGGCTTAGGAGAAATCATTAAGGATGGTAAGGTGGTCATAAAGGCAATTGAAAGGGTGGTTTATACTTTGTTGTAGGCATTACGGAAATTAACCTAACAATAGAGGAAAATGAGCTGAACTCAACTATTCTGTGGGACATGCAGGAAATAAAAGACTTAAACACCTAGAGCAACAGGGACCATTGACAAATATAAGTGTGAAGAAGCTTGAGTTTTGTGAGGGATGTATTCTAGGGAAACATCATAGAACGCCTTTCTCAAGGATTGCAAGAAGATCCACCAAAAGCATGGAATATGCTCATAATGACCTATGGGGCCAACTCAAACTTTGGGAGGTAAGAGGTATTTCATGTCTATTATTGATGGCAAGTCTAGAAATGCTGGATATATCTCTTGAAGACTAAGGATGAAGCACTAGAGGCATTTGTGAAGTGGCACACTCTGATGGAGAATCAAACAGGAAAGAAGCTGAAGTGCCTAAAAACAGACAATGGGCTTGAGTGCTGCAACAAAGAGTTTGATGACTATTGTGAAAGGAAGGGAATTTAGAGGCACAAAACTGTGAAGGCTATACCTCATCATAATGGAATAGCAGAAAAACTTAACAGATCCCTACTTGAGAATGCAAGATGTATGCTATTGTCCTCAAGCTTTTTCGGAGGGGAGGGTGTGAAGCTCAACAAACTCATGTGCAGGACTATCAACTAGTCAAAGACAGGGAACCAAGGTAGAGAATACCAAACAGAAGGTATATTGAAACTGACCTAATTGAATGTGCTTGTTCGATTGGAAGCAATGAAAACGGCTAATGCAGAACAGTGGAAGAAAGCTTACCTAAGTGAATATACTTCTCTAATGAAGAATGAGACTTATAAGCTAGTTCATAAGCCACCAAATGCTAAGCTGATCGAATGTAAATGGATATTCAAGCTGAAGGATGGAGTAACAGAAGCTGATCCAAAGACCTATAAGGCTAGCAGCATACCTGATAAATAGACTACCAACATCTACAAATGAGTATAAAACTCTTGAAGATGTATAGAGTGGTTTGACTCATTTCAAACTTTTTGGTTGCAATGTCTATGTTCATCAAATAGAAGGGAAGCTTGAACCTAGAGCAGTCAAAGGGGTATTTCTAGGATACCCTGAAGAAACTAAAGGGTACAAAGTCCTGATCCTGTAGTCAGGAGCCTACAAGACTCAAATAAGCAGAGATGAAAGTATTCAGGGAAACTGAATTCCCACTACTGAAGCAGAAGAATGGAGGAATGGATGTCCAAGAAGAAGTCCTACAGCAGCTGGGATCAAACAATAGGCTAAACCTGAATAGACAACTTTAGCAGAGGGAGGAAACTATGGACACAGATCCTAACTCTCAGGAGGGAACAGAATAGGAAGAGGAAGGTACAAAAGCTCAACAAACTCACGTGCAGGACTATCAACTAGTCAAAGATAGGGAACCAAGGTAGAGAATACCAAACAAAAGGTATATTGAAACTGACCTAATTGAATATGCTTGTTCGATTGCAGAACTAGTTGAGTCAAGAGCACTAGAAACATATGAGGAAGCAATGAAAACGGCTGATGTAGAACAGTGGAAGAAAACTTACCTAAGTGAATATACTTCTCTAATGAAGAATGAGACTTATAAGCTAGTTCATAAGCCACCAAATGCTAAGCTGATCTGTAAATGGATATCCAAGCTGAAGGATGGAGTAACAGAAGCTGATCCAAAGACCTATAAGGCTAGACTAGTAGCGAAAAGCTTCAGGCAAAGAGAGGGAGTGGATTACAAGGAAATCTTCTCTCCATTAGTTAATTTCAAAACAGTAAGAATGGTTTTGACCCTAGCTACTTTGAATGAATGGGAGAAACACCAGATGGATGTAAAGACAACATTCCTATATGGAAAGCTAGAAAAAACCATCTACATGAAGCAGCCTATAGGTTTCATTGATAAGAAGAATCCAGATCATGTTTGCTTGTTGGAAAAATCGCTATATGTCCTAAAGCAAGCTCCTAGGCAATGGAAAAACAAGTTCTATGAGGTGGTGACAAAAATGAAGTTTAAAAGGAGTGCTTATAACTATTGCCTATACTATAAGGATTTAGAGAAGGAGGAAGTGGTCTATATGTTGGTGTATGTAGATGACCTAGTCATCACAGGAAAATTAGTGTAGAAGATCCAAGAAGCAAAGAATGCTCTAAGGCAGAATTTTGATATGAAAGACCTAGGGAAGGCATACTAGGTATGCAGATCATAAGGAATGAAGCAGAGGGGAAGCTATGGTTGATTCAAAGGGACTACATTAAGAAGGTCCTATCTAAGTTCAACATGAAAGATGCTAAGCCTTGTTCTGTTCCAATTGCCAGGCACTTACAGCTGATAGCTGCTATAAGAGTCCAGTAATAGAAGCAGAACAGAAACAAATGCACAAATATCCTTACGATGTAGGTATAGGTTGTATAATGTTTATCACGATATATACTAGACCTTACTTGGCCTATGCAATCAGCCTACTTAGCAGATTCATGGGTAATCCAGGTTTAGAACACTGGCAAGGATTTAAAGTAGTGCTTAGATACTTAAAGGGAACCTTAAATCATGGTCTATGTTTTTCAAAATCTAACCTACAACTGCTTAAACATACAAGTTTAAATGGCTATGTAGATGCAGATTATGCAGCAAATAAAGATACACGCAAGTCATTATCAGTATACTATTTCAGACTTTCAGGCAATACAATAAGCTGGAAAGTACAACAACAGTCAGTGGTATCCTTATCTACAACAGAAGTAGAGTATTATGCAATTACAAAAGGCCTAAAGGAGCTAATATGGCTAAAGGGGCCACTATCAGAAATCAAAGTTCAAATCACAGAGAAAGCTATCTACGCAGACAGTTAGAGCGCACCTTACCTGAGCAAGGATCTAGTCCTGCATGAACACTCGAAACACATCGACGTCTGACTCCACTTCTTCGGGGATAAGATCAACAGTGGAGAGGTTGACCTGAAGAAAATAAGAGGGGAACAAAACTCGTCAGATTTTGGGACAAAAGTGGTTTCGATAAAGAAATTCATTTTCTGAAGAGATCTTCTACAGATAAATGAAGCTCCTTGAAAGAAAAATAAAACTTACCCAGTCGATCTCACAACTTCGGTGAAGCTAGGGTTTCAGTTTCTGAAATCAACTACGAATTGAAGAGATACGTGAAGATTCATAGAGAAGGAGGGAATAATTATGAAGGAAAGCACATCTTTCTCCATAAACCCTCACACAAACTCATCAATCGAAGAACACAATTTGGGGATTTCTGAGGTAAGAGTATAACGTGTGTGAGAAGTAGAAAGAGAAGATTCTGGAGAAGTGAAGAAAAAAGAGAATAAAGCAATCTGTTGAAATGATAAAAAAAACGCAGAGTATAAAGGAACATAAGAAGTGCACGTGAGGAGCACGTGTGGAGACACGCATAGTAGAAGCCAAAATGCAACATCTCATTAAAACTTAAGGAAATGGTCTGAGAGCATGAAATAAAAGGGACAGACACATACATCTTCTTTACTGGTCTATAAATACTTGTATTCAGTCACAATACACACACAATCATAGACGCATATAATCTTCTAATTCAAGAGAGAGAAAACTAAGAGAGTGTTAGAGTACTTATCTAAAGAGTACTAGGGAGTTTGTTCGGAAACTCTTGCAAGTGTTTCAGAAGAAATACTTAACCTCTTGTAATCTTTCTCTTCTTGAAAATAATAATAGGACCACAATTTGAGATTGCCCTTTAGACATGGATAGTTTTATGATATTGAACCAAGTAAACTTCTGCGTCTTCTGTACTTTTCAGCAACTTTTTATTTCTGCAAAATAAATTCAAGCATCAACCAGGTCTTGTTAAAAACAAAAGAAAGTCACACAAAGATCCTAACAAAACTGATATGAAAATAAACATTCAGTTTTCTTGTTATAAATGGAATGTTTAAAATTCCTTAGGGAAAGTTAAGTAAATAATAATATATAATTTGAAACAAGACCAATTGTGATTATTATTTTCTTGTAAGGAAACAAAACTCTGTTTTACGTCGCCCTTAAAAAGTTTACCCCTTTGTTGTCTTATTTGCCTTTTTTTTTTCATATTATCATTTTCCCAGAGCTATTTGTTTCCCCTTGCCAATGCCCTCCACCTAAACAAAAACAATGCCTGATGTTACGTGCCTTACAGAATTTTCCTAATTGCCAGGCCCACCAGGATAAAAGCAAAGGCACAAAAGTCATATCACATCCCTTCCTTTTCATGAATTATTGCCCTAAAAAAAGTGACCTTCTCGCAAAATAAATATTTAATTTTAATTTTATTATTTATATTAAAATTGATCAAATATTTATGAAAGAATAAAAGTTAACGTAAAATTCCAATGACAATAATATATTTTACAAAAACAAATAACAATTAATCCTCTAATTTTTATTTTTCACCAAATATGACCCAAAGAAAAAGTTGAGCGCATAATCGTTACTTTGTTACGAACAATTGGTGACATGTTTGTGATAATTAGAGTCCATATTAATACATAGATATGCGAACATAATTAAAATAACAAACTCGACCATAACTATAATATTGTTATAATTGCATTTTAATGTTACAAATAGTGACGACTTCAGTGCCGTTTCTTCTGCAAATCTAACTGATATCCTGGTAAGAGAATAAACATACTTTGCTAGTTACTTGTGTAGGAAAAAGAAAAAGGGTGATGTGCATCTGAAACCAGTTTATGATTAGCACTTAATTAAGGGAGTGAACAGTACCGTACTGAAGTATAAAAAGAGGCAACATCCTTAGTACCTTTTCTACTAAGATCATCTACACAATGTATATGTTACTCCACATGAATGACGCAGACGTCTCTATAACATTCCAGCTTCTTGTCTGTTAAATCTGGTTTTGTACCAAAAATCAGATTGTTTATCCTTAATTTGTCCACAAATAGTGGAGGTCATTTCTGCTCTGGAAGGTGATCAGCATTGACAATAATCTGGAAACAGTCCACAGTAAGCATGAAGACTTTTACTAACATTACTTCACTTGTTATGGTCTGAATCACTTAGAAAACATTTCTTTTTGTTTTTTTGTTTTAATAAATAACCTCCAGGCAGATTCTTTCCGCCTCTCAGAAAATAGAGCGTTTCGTGGATTCTCTTAAATGTATTTTTAAAAAATTATTTATAATTAATGCAATTTTAAAAAATATAAATAATTTGTCGTATGATTAATATTATTAATTTCTCACTTTTAATATTTGATTTTCTTAAAGAATTTTAAAGAAAATTTTAATTTAAAATATCAAACATTTTAAAATTTTAATTTCTCACTTGTAGCACTAAACTGCGTTAAACAATTTTAAAAAAAAAGTTTAAAGTTAAACATCAAAATGCTTAAAAAATTTTACCAGTATTTAACGGATTTAAAACAGCGCCTTAAAAGGACTTCTTTTCTGCAATTCCATTCATTTCATGATCAAAATCTCTTTCCATCTAAGAACAAATCAAATGGAATTTGAGGTCTAAAATCAAACAAGCTTTATTTGAAGTGTAGTTTAGGCTCAATTAACCATTAGATGAGCTGAAACATATAACATGGATACAAAGGGAACTTAATTATTGTGCTTGTTTCTATAATAGTACTACATTTGGCAGAGAATATGGATGTCGCTGTTTAGGCCCTGCTTTTCCCATGTGCAGTAGTTGAGAGGGAAAAAAAAAAGTGAAGTGGACATTATTGGTGTAAAAGGTCACTCCAGTGGCGTCCTTTGTTAAAGAGTTTTCTCCCCCAAAAGCTCAATCCAAAGTCCAAACTGCAGAATCCAGAACACTTCACAGTCGATCTGCAGTTTTTGCATAGAACCTTAGTGAAGCTTTTGCTTCCGTGCATAGTATTTAATCCTTCAAAAGGTTCATGTTCATTGATCAGGAGCAGATCTTGAAATCCCACAAAAAGTAAAAAGGGATTGAATGGTAAGGTTCAAAACTCTAATTACTTGAGACATAAATTATCGCTAAAAAATATTAGTAAACATGCGCTAAAAGAGATCGACACAATAAACTACCCAGCAAAAAGAAAGAAAGTATTATGAAAACAGAGTTTACCCGGGTGAAGAAAGAATGTGGGTAAGCCGAAAGAAAGGAGAGAAAGTTGACAAAGGGGATTAGACTTGCAACTGGCAACTTGCAACTTGCAAGGCCAATAAAGAGCCCCACAAAGACGTGACTTCTTTAAAGAAAAGTAACCAAAATTAGTATAAGGTCCACGTGTCATAATGGGTGACGTTGATTGATGTTTGCCTTAAAATGGAAAGAAATCTGACAGTGCTAAGTAGAGGATGGACCCACTTCATTCAATCCCCTTCTTTACTAGGCCCATCAATTTTCCATCAAACCTGATGGTCCCCAACCAGCCACCTTACGTTACGATCCCAAACTATCGTCTTTAATAAATGACATTACTTGAGTTAAAGGCTTGCAGACAAAGCATGACTAGAGTTTCTTAGTCTGGTAATTCTTTGTAACTAGGTTTGAGAGGTCCCAATGTTAGCAATTCATCAGTCTTCTTCAGTAAACAAATGGTTCTTAAGTTTAGTCTTCAACTGAAGTTGCTTCTTTCGGGAGAATTATGAGTCACCAAAAGGGACCAGAGAAAAATGGATAGCCAACTGCTTTCCGTGGCTGACCTACCTCAACGATATGCATCGATGTCCATGAAGGTAAACTGTACACGCAAGGGCCAAGGGTTAGCTCAAGTGACGGGATTCCCCAGAGAACTTCTACCAATTGATTTCCAAGTTTTCTGGATTTTATTTTGTCATAGTTACTATTACTAGTTGTTTAATTTTGAATGAATAACTTATTACTTCTCATATAGTGTATTTAAAATACAAACTTATGAATTATTTTACATACTCAATATTTTCATTATTAAGTATTTTTAAAAAACAACTACTTGAGTTAATTTTATTGTTTAATTTTGAATAACTTATCAAATAATTTATCTCAAATGGATACATTATGAACTCAAGAATTTATTTATTGCTATTCAATGCAAGAGCCAGGAATCTTATTCCAAACTTAGAAATTCGTAACTTGTATAAGCACTGCAGAGATGGAATGGTTATAAAATTTGACATTCAAGATGACTAAATTTGGAGGGTAACATTGGCCAATTCTATCTGTTGATGGAGTTATAGTCATATGAGGTCACAAGAAGCTGCAAGTAGATGGCGTATCCTTTTTGAGCTTTTAGTTTAAACCTTAAAATCAGACTAATTTTTCTATTAATTCACAGAGATGATGAGTTAAAGCAACTTTATTACTTTGGGATTGAAACTTCTACTAATATTATTGACCACTTTGCTCAAACTACAGAAGAGGGGAAAAAAGAAAGAAAGAAAGAAAGAAAGCAGACAACCAATGCCAGTTTCTATGTACCATACCACAAAAAATAGCTGGCAAATTTGGTTAGAAACCGAAGATGGATAACATGGAGAAACATATTCGAAACTGACTGCACATAGTTATTTATGGGGAGAAAGTACTGTTGCCCAATATTGTTTTTTACGCTCGACATTGGTTCAATAGTTTTGTGTTGTGCCTTCATTGGATTGACTTAAAAGTCTTTACTAAAGCCATTTGCCGAGGGCCCCACAAAGAGGTTGATGATTGAAGGGCTTGAAAATAAAGACATAGAGACGTGGTCGGTAGTCGCAACCAAATGAGAAAGTGACATGTAGTAGAAGCGTAAGTCATTACTGGAAATACCTCCTTTTAGTGTCTAAGATTACCTCATTTTTTATCCAACTTTTGGTGCTTTACCTCTCCACCTATTTAGTGCACTATTATCACACTCTTCAAGTTCCGAGTGTGTGTCACTTTTTATGTATGGTGCACTTCTTTGTCATCTTTTTCATTTGCATTTATCCATCCTGTACTAGTGCAGGAAACTTAGGCAGTACGGTGGCTTAGATGTAACTCATGTATGTATGATTTTGTGTCATGTCTCATTCTCTCAATTTCTCACGGTCTGTTTAGAGAGGTGGTGGGTTTAAAAATTGCACGAAAACTTACCAAGTTGAAAACTAAAAATGTCAACACACGATCACTCCCTTGCCTAGCTTTTTCTTTGGGATGAGACAATCTACACTTAACCATCACCTGGCTAATGGACAAACATGGCAAGGCTCCACCAGTAAGTCAAGTCCTAAATGGTTGGACCACAAATGCTGTGCTCTATGCTTAGCTTTCTCCGTGAATCCATGTGGGGTTTGATTTTTGTTTAAATGTACTTGATGTGCTATCATCGGTCCCCCACCAACATTACAACTATACTCGTTGGATTTTTACCTTCCACTATTGTTCTACATCCATGCATACATATGTAAACCCATTTATTCATTTGATACCCTCATCCTGCCAAAATATATATTGAGACCTCCAAGTCTGTGAAGAACAATTTTCAATGCATTATGGAATATGTAAAACGACACATAGCTACTGTACCTGCAAATTGCAGCAACGGTGCTGCACCTGTCCCTCCAAAGAAAAACTTGCAAATTCACGAATGTGTACGTAATCTGATGAATATCGATCCTGCCTTTGGATTATGCCCAGATAACCTTCAACTTTTTCGCGGACAGTAGAGTGAGCAGTTGGACAGAACAAGTACGCAGAGCACGTTCTAAACCATAGTTATTATTATAAAAGTCACTAAAATAATGGTTAATTTCCATATATTTTTCTTCACATAAAATACCATTCAACTTTTATGTTCAATAGGTTCACTCCACCAAAATCATATAAGTATTCAAGTTTTTCGTTTTAGAACTCTCCAACGTTTTAAATTACTGATGGAAATATTTACAGTTACAATATATATGATTATCACAATGTGTAACAATTACATTTATATTATTTGCAATTGTGCATGCATCATTTACATTATCATAATTATCAATTAACAATTCACAATTCACAATCTACAATTTGAAAGCTTCAGATGGTGTAATATTTGTTCCTTTGAAATTTAAGACAAGCGGAAGCCACTTGCATGTAAACTGGTTGTCTAAAGATTGAAAAAAAAGAAGGAATTGTCTCTGTTACATAGTTGGATATAAAATAAGCGTTACTGATTTCTCGTTTCCCATATGTTAAAGGACGAACTTTGTTGTTTAATTCTTATCTACCATCTTTTTTGTCTCTTATTTTTTATTTTAAAAATATCAAATATATGTAATAGATTTTGAAATTGATGTAACTTCCTTGGGATTTGAGCAATATAATTAATATCATATGTAAAAGAATATCCATTAGTTATGGCTGTTCATATTTTTCATATTATATCTACAATGAGATTAATTAATTAGAATGTGTTATTCTTGTATCTATTCAGTAACCAATTATGTGACCAATATAAAACAAGATTTTATTACCATATATTTGTTAGAAATATATGACATTTGGACTAATAAATTAATTATTGAGTAAATTTCTACACTAAACCCTAAGTCATATCTACTTTATTTTTCTTTGATTTTATTTATTTCATTAGATCGTAATTGCATTAAATTCTCTCATTAAGAGACAAGAATCACCCTTAATATATATCTTTTTAAGTTACTAAGTAAAACAACCTTCCCTTATCCTAAATTCTCTCGAATTAAATTTAATTTCCTTTCTCTAGAACTATCCCACACATGATCCTTTGGTAATATTTTAAAGCAACAAATCTTAAATTTAATTACTAAGAATGAGATGAGAGTTATAAAGTTGTGCTATGAGGCTTATTTAACTTTTATGGTCTCACACAATATAATTTGAGATCTTACAACTTCTATTAATCCCTTTTATGATTGATTTTATAAAAGTCATGCATTACAATATTAACATCTTTTCATTTATAATACATGATTTCTTTTCATGAATTACTATATAAAATTTAATTTTAAATTTACTTAATATTTAACCTAAAGTCTACTATAAAATTCATCTTTTTAGACCATACATTTGGCGACTTAAGATAGATATAGTGGCTTTCAATCAATCAAACTATTTTTCTTTTATTTTTATTCTCTAAGCTGAGTATAAATGAGTATCATGAATTTCTTAGTAAATTGGTTGATATATTGGCTGATCAAATCAATGATATACAATGATTGAACAATTTGCTTTAAAAGGCAAAATTTCATGCAGTGTGAGTTTGTATATTTATTAGTTGATGCATTAGTCCACTAATATGACTCCTTGGTCTTACCAATGTGCGAGATTAATTGACCAGTATTATTGTTACTAGTTCTCATAACGACTTATTTTTTTTCTAACAACTAGTCTAGATTATTTTACATATAAACAGAGCATGTATGAGTTTTGAGAAGTGTCTTAAGCATATTAGAGAGTTTTTAAAATCCTTAAAAGGCTAGGGAGTACATGCATAAAATGTATAACATATATTAAGCTTTTGTTTATTGGTATGAGCAAGAGAAAGAGTTTTTTTTCTATGCTTGTTTTCATTTGAAAAATTAATTAGGGTATATTTTGTGAGTTTTCTTTTGACTTTAAACAAGATTTGTGAATAGTTATTTTTCACACGTGCAAAATAAGATGATTATAAGAATTCCTCCTTACTCTTGTCAAAGAAGATGTTGGCCTTGTTTGGCAATCGGCTGATTGCATTAGCTGTTAGCTGATTTTGTCAGCTGTTAGCTGATAGCTGATTCTATCAGCTGATTTGACCAGCGGATTACATTAGCTATTTGTTAGAGATGTTTGGTAAAATTAGCTGTTTAGTATTAACTGTTTATATGTAAAATGACTTCTAAGGATATGACTTAGAAAAATATAAGGAAAACTAATTTACCTTGTCCATACAAATTTGATTTTTAACCATTTCCATTAGTCTAAGTATGTTCAGTCATATTCAAGAGGTC
>JAOSBN010000003.1:7841921-7855655 GCA_027563595.1 Erythroxylum suave
CAGCCTTATAAAATATGACTAACCTAATCGCCAAGCCATATAATTTACGTTTAAAAGGATTTTACAATTAGAGCTCTTTTCTTATTACTTTTAGTTATAGTATTAAAAACAGTTCAATTTAATCAAATCCGACTAGTTTCCTCCGGGTGTCTCGGTTTTTGATAAAAGGAGCGGGGCAGCGAGATATTTTTGAGTAAAAAGGAGGAATTTAGGTAGTGATTGCGATAGATCCAGTACGAACACTGACAGAGAGAAATGACTGAAAGCAACCCGACAGTAAGTAATGAGTAATGACCATTATCGTGTTCTAAGGTCTATCCACCCATCCCTCCATCTTTAGGCTTAGACTTCCCTCCCCTCTCCTTATCCAGTAGGACTCAGAAGAGGCCCAAAGGAAAAGGAGGCGCAGCTCTCCCTCACTGCTTTCTATTTTTAGCACTTTAGTGAGTCACGGCCGTTGAAGCATTCCTTAACTAGTAATAAATATTTAATTACATCCACGTGTCCTTCTCACTGCAGGATGCAATCTATATCTTATCCCAACTTAGTAATTTATAGTAATATAAAATGATACCTACTTCTAAAATCTATAAAATATCTTCGTAGTTATACTTGAATTTTGTATTAACTAAATATTTTTATTATTTATTTCATTTATCTTAAATAATAAAAATATTATTTAATATTTTCAAGAGACTCGGACTTGGTCTTCTCGTCTATCAATAAACTACGTTTACTTGAATAATAGAGATTTAGTGCAGGACAGGATCACATGATGTCGAATAAAATCCACGTGTCAATATATAACACGTTGCTTTAAATCCTAATTATCCACCATACACCCACCGACTTTCTTTCTTTCTCTGTATTGATACACACTTAAAAGAAACTCACTCGCCCCTTCACTACAATTTCAGTCCAAATTTCTCTCCTTACAAAGCTTTCTCTTTCTGTTTTTTTCTTTGTTTTCAACAACTCTCGCTCTCCCGAGTCCTGTACTTTCTTGTGTCTCACAGAAAGCTCACTTTGAAGCTAAAATTAGGGCAAAATCCCACCGGCCGGCGAATAATGGGGCGGAGGAAGGTGGAGATGAAGCGGATCGAAGACAAGAGCAGCCGTCAAGTCACGTTCTCCAAGCGACGGAATGGACTGATCAAGAAGGCTCTCGAACTCTCTGTTCTCTGCGACGCCAAAGTAGCTGTCCTCGTCTTCTCCAGTCGCGGCAAGCTCTATCAGTTTTCTAACGGCGACAGGTACGTTCCCTTTACTTTCCGAGTATTATTAGCTAAGGTATTCAATTCTGTTAGCGCAGTTGTCGTGAACAATTGAACTTACAACTTCGTTCCTCCTTTTTGTCGCTTATTTTAAGCTATCTTGTCGCATTCTCTTTTAGCTAGCTAGCTATATACTAACTACGCTGGTTATGAGTAGCTGGCCGCCCGTATATTACTTAGGTATCCTACTCACTGCTGACTAACAGGGCTAGAACTTTGGTTTCTTCTGTTCATCGTGCACACGTGTTCTTTCTTCCTTCTTAATTTTTAGGGATTTGGTGCTTCGACACGACTCGCCGTCTTTTCTTCGTAATCACACATCAATTTCATTATTTCGATATCTGATTACCTTCGGTCTGCCTTCCGCATCTCATTTTGTACCGTTTCGAGATTCCGATTGCTGTCCTTTCATATTTTCACTTTGCAATTGCACTCTTTAAGAAGCCTTTGAAGTACTCCGCCGATCATCTACTGACATCCGCCAAGTGCTAACGGCTTTCTGTCAAATCCTTGATTAACTTTTCTCGTTGGTTTCTCAATTATTTATCATTGTTGGTTTCCTTGGCGTATCATGCGGTTGCATGGGACCTCGCCACGTGTCTTCGGCCGAATGTGTATGTTGATTCTCTGCACTTGTCAACCGTCATAAATTACCTTTTCAACTGTTTACACAGTGCAGATGATTTCTGTTCGTTTTCCAATTCTCCTAACTAATTCCATTAAACAGTATGCAACATCGGTTAAGGGTTAAGCTTTATCATGTCAACAGAAGTATCCATGGTATGCTTCTGGTACATCAAGATATAGGGCATCTGTTGATCGATGGCATGCTATGTTTCAAGGTTATTACATGTCCACATCTATTGTAATATACTGTAATTTTATGAGTGGGTAGCAATGCCTTGAGCGAGGCCACTATAAACGGTGTTAAATAATTCGTATTTGTGAAACTGGAAAGCGCTTTTTATGTAGCATGCCAAGAAATAACTAAACTTAGAAGCTAAGGATTCCAGGGTAGCTTAATTATATACCAACAATTCTTGGTATGGTAATCAATTATGCTAATATTAATCTCCGGTTCGAAAAAAATTAAGCACCATAACTTTTGTCAGTAAAATAAAATTTCCTTTGTCACCATCTTAGAGGTTCCTTTTATATATGCCATTCTTATGGACACTATGCCCTTAGGAAGTTTACGAAGCATTTAGAAATTGAATATGTTCATGATGCATACCAGCCGCAAAGTTATTAGTTTTGGTGCACATATGAAGCTTCCCAACTTCGTTATGTTCATTTTTTTCCTTTGAAAATCCTTCGTTTTTAACATAATGAACATTTATACATATGAATGTTGAAGCATAAAATTCTAACGGAAGAAGATATATCGTTAAACTCTTAAAAGTTGGGGACCAGAAAATTATGCCGAAAGTAATTGGTATAATTATTTGTTATTTTGTTTAGGGCAAATCCAAGTACTCAACGAATTTTGACATTCTTGAACAATGTGTTTTTTACAAATTTGTACGGAAAATAGTTTACGGTTATTGGTCTGGATTCCATTTTAGCTGCAAAACGTTTAACTCGATTTTTTTTTCTTAAAAAAATTGAAAGTTAGAGGTGCATGTAATAACAATAATATTCTAGGAGAGGTTCTCTTCTCTTGAGCCGTCCGATGTTTGGTAACTGAAGGGTCACAGGATAATCAGATGTCTAGTGTCGTAAATCAACTGTTGTTTGGCTCTTTCGACTAGTGACACTTCATTTGTTCTTTTCTTGGTTACCTCTAGATCTCAATCAACGTTTTTGGTTCTAGATTTACTATTGAACCAACAAGCGGACAATCATGCTCCTTTGTAGCAAATGAAAACTGGTAAATCATCATCTGGCATCTTAAGACATTACAAACATCATTCTTGAGCATCTAAATTTAAGTTCGTCGTCAAAGCCCTTTTCCATATTTGCATCTTTCCTTCTACACATTCTTTTAGCTATCTCATGAAGTCAATAAACAAATTTCTGCGTGTAAGCTTCCCGGGAACTCACTGGAAAATTACATTCATCCCTTATTATCAAAGCTAGACTCGGGCGATCAATATAACTTGCCTCCGCAGACGGACTATATAGATGAGTATTTTGGTGGTTTTGGTAAGTTTTCCCAGCTTGTAGGTCCACTAAAATGAAAAATATTATGAAATATGTTTTGAATCGTATTGAAATAAAATTTTGGTAATCTTAAGCTTTTGATAATTTTAAAGTAAATCAATGATTTTAGGTATATGCAAAAATAAGATTCTATTGACATTAGACTTTTGTTGTAATAAGGCTCCTGTAAAACCGAAGTTGTTAATTGTTTTGCAAACTTTCCGTAAATTTTTTTAGCATGAACTAAAAAATAAAAGCAAGTAAAAATGAAAATAATAAAAACACAAAATTTGATAACGCAGTTCAGCACACCTTGTCTATGTTTGTGGGGCCCCCATTTAGCTTAATAACTTTCATTAAAATACAATAGATTTATTCAAGACTTTATTGAGTCGACACCATTCGAACCTTTAACATTATCTCTTAACCTTACTTTCGGTGAAAGAATTTCACATCCAATAACACGACCGACTCATGTTAACCTCAACAGAGAATTTTCTCACTACTTTTACTCAAACATTCTTTTAACGAAAGAACAATAAACAAATAACTCAAGTGGTGAATCAATTAAGAATAAAAACAAAAAATGCTTCAGATAAAAGAGACGAACAACTTTCCGATAAGTTCGGCTCCATTGAAATAGATCTGGAAGTCGTCGCAACAACAATGAGTTGATTCACATAAACACCAACACAAAATCACAGCTGTATCGATAACACATTCCCTAACTAAAGTATATGCAGCCCAAAAGGAAATCAATTAATAATTGTTGCCAATCTATCATTGCCCTTGAATTTTCTGCACTTCATTATAACGTGATTTACTCAAACACTTGTGACCAACATACACTAAGACTGAAAAGAATGGAGAGGAAGTTGCTATCCATTTCACCTAGCCATTGTCAAAAGAGTCACTCTCTAACTAGTAAATTATCACCTCTTGCGCTTTTCAATCTACCACCATAATATCAACATAAAACCGACCAACACAACTTAAAACCACCACCTAAATTCGTTCACAAAAACACTTGGTACATAAATTATAGTGGCACTACATTCTATTCACGCATTACCCAATTCAACCTTGATCCATATGTTAGGCAACCCATGAAGTTAATTTTTGATAGGAGTTGAATTCTTCAAATAAAGCAGGAGACTTGGAGAAGATTAACGCACACCGCACTTAAGCACGCTTCAACATCGTTATGTTTCAGACAAGTGACTCCCCTAAACTCTATGCCACACACACTCTGCCTTGATGGTGCACACGCACATGTTTTCTCAATGCCGGACATTCACTTCTACTCTGTTACTGCACACTCACATTAGGGATAGACTTCTACAGTAGATAGGAGATGTGCACAAATCCCTCACATAATGAGAATCCCACTTGAAATTAAATACGTAACAACCTCATCTTTTTAATTTTATCAATCCATAAAACCTGCAAATCTAGCAGTAATTTCCAACATGTCCAGCTGTAGGATAAATCCAATTTCAACATGATAATAGACTCCAATGCAATGTAGGATTCTTTCACAACTATAGCCTTTTATTTTTAACCCTACTATAATTTATATCTTATATGTCTAATTAATAAATAATACCAAAACTATTTACTTAGATATATAATATGTATCCTAACAATCTCCCCCTTTTTAACATTGTTTGTGACATAGTCAAAATTTCCCATAAAGGAGATAATTGGACATATAATCATCAAATTCACAATTCATATGAGATGAAAAAAGAACTCCTCCTTAATTAAATATCAAGTTTCAAAGAATATCACAATTATCTAATCATCTAAATTTCTCTCCCTTAGGACAAAAAGATGCTAAAAAGTACGACGAATAATTACTCATATATCTTGAGATGTCTCCCCCCTTGGAACAAAACAATATCAAAACGCATAATCATAATAATCAACAATAGGTATAGCGGAAGAATCATAAGTATGCAAAGAAGACAATTTACCACCACTCAAAACACTGAGAGATATGTCCGAAAGAGAGAGATAACTGAAAGAGAGACATACACTGATGAGAGAGCTGAAGAGTCTTCAGTAAAGCCAAATAGAAGCCACAATGCAAACTACTAAAATGATGGGACGACAATGGCAACATAAAAACTAAATAATTAAAAAAAGTTTTTTTTGTACGTTTTCTTCTTTTTTCTTTTTTTAAACAAGACAAAGATACTTCAAAATGTAAAGCACACGATCCTTGTGCCTCTTGAAGAAATTAAAACCTGGTAGTTTTCTTCGTTATATTATCTTTGTCATCGGTTTCTTCTTCTGAAGTGACTGACTTATCTTCTGTTTAACCAATTTTTTTGCAAACACTAACTAAATGTGAATCTAGACTTCTTGTTTTTCCTTCATAATATCTTTGTGTCTGTAATTGACCCTTTCTAATCCAAGTATGTTAAGGTACCATGGGTCGTTACTGAAATTTTAATGGAGAATGTCTAGATTTTCGATTTTGACCCATTTGAAACATAATTTGCAACATCTTATAGCATCTCAGCCTTATGTGCCTGGGAATTTGCAACATTCTTTTTCTATGTTTCTTCTTCTCGGATAGATTTGGACATATTATTTTTCTCCTCATTCACTTTAGAGAACTCACCCTTATAGCCAATGCCTTAAAGATCCCCTTTAACCTTATTAATTTCTATTAACTTTCCTAGTTTTTTTGTGCCTCCGTTCAACATTCTCAATCCCTTTTCAGTACTTACCAATTTCATTCTAGCTTCACTAAGCTCATCTGACGTTAACATTAATTTCTTTTCTAACTCTTGGATGATGTTCTTCATGGAGAGATTCTATTCCTTCAATCTTTCATTTTTTCTATATATTTGCACCTATTTTTTGTACATTACTTTGTAGGCCTAGTAAATGTTCCTTTTTTTTGTCATCTAGGTCACTTCCATCGCTGTCATAATCTGATATTAGGTCTGAGATGAATTGTTTTCAAAAATTTCCGATTTTTCCACTTTTCTGACTTCGGTTACTTTTTTCGTTGTTACTGTTAAGCAAGTAGCTGGACTTCTGCTATGTAAGGCAGTCAACGTAACACCAATAGCTATTTCTTCTTCGCTATCATATTCACTCTCGGAATCATTCTCATTTCAGGTGCTTGTGAAGGACTTTTCTTTTCTCTTCTTCAAAGCATTAACACATTTGGATTGAATGTCTTCGAAACCTTGATATTTATGACATTGGATTCTCTTTGCCTTCTTTTCACCCTTTTGTATTTTGACTTGATGTTCAACATTGTTACTAGATGAACTTCTGCTATGTTGTCTAGATTAACTTTCGCTATATTGTCTAAAGTCGGGTCTATCTTTTTTCATTCTTTTCAACCATTTATCAAACTCTCGTGTTAATAGCTCTATATCCTCATTATTGTCGGATTCATCTTCTAAGTCATTCATGACTTTACTAGTTTCGACTTGCAATGCTAATCCTTTCTTTTTCTTTCTATTATCCCTCAACAAACTCATTTCAAAATTTGTAAGAATTCCAATTACTTTCTAAAATGACAAGTCATTGACGTCATGAACCTCCTCGACTGCTGTAATTTTCGGAATAAATCTCGGAGGTAATGATTTCAGTGTTTTCTTGACTAGTTTGATGTTGGAATATTTCTTGCCTAGTAGAAGTGCCTGATTCGCTATATCTCGCAATTTTTCATGAAAGTCTCCAATAGTCTCATTCTTATCCATCTTTAGCTCTTCAAATCGTATAACTAATATTTGTAGTTTTAACACTATTACAGATTTTGACCCTTCATGAATAGTATGCAAAGCATACTCCGCTTCTTTAGCTGATTAACAGGTTGATATTATTAAGAAGCGTCTTTCATCAACAACACTAATATCACATGCATTGCTTGTAAGTTTCCAAGTGCGTTTTCTTCTTCGACTCTTGTCAATTCAGGTCGATCTTTTTCAACTGTCTCTCCTTTATCATCAGTGATCATCAGAAGCGTCCACCCATGTACTGCTGAGTTTCATGCTCTTGTTCTTTGAGCTTGGATGAAGACTTTCATCCGTGATTTCTATGCGGATAGTTAGAACCGTCCATTAGCGGTGGCCTAATAATTGATGCTTCTTTTCTTATGGCCATGTTCACGAAACTAGAATCTGCACCCACTTGCTATCAAGTTCTGAATCGGTGACCTCGCTTTGATTCCAATTGTAAAACTGAAGGTGTTAATTATTTTGCAAACTTTTCGTAAACTTATTTAATACGAGCAAAAAAATAAAAGCAAGTAAAAATGAAAATAATAAAAACTCCAAAAATTTGGTAAGGCAGTTCGACGCACCTTGCCTATGTCTGCGGGATCCTCACCCAGCTTAATAACTTTTACTGAAGTACAATAGATTTATCCGAGGATTTATTGAGCTGAAACCACTCAACTCTTGACATTAGCTCTCAACTTTACTTCTTATGAAAGAATTTCACACCCAATAACACGACCGATTTGTGTTAACCTCAACAGAGGATTTTTTCACTACTTTCACTCAAACAACTTTTTTAACGAAAGAACAATAAACAAATAACTTAAGTGATGAATTAACTAAGAATAAAAACAGAAAACATTTGAGATAAAAGAGAAGAACAAGTTTCCGATAGGTTTGGCTTTACTGAAATAGATCTGGAAGTCGTTACAACAACAATGAGTTGATTCACATAAGCATCAACTCGAAATCACAGTTGCACCGATAATACATTCACCAACCAAAGTATACGTAGCCTAAAAGGCAATCAATTAATAATCATTGCCAACCTACCACTGCCCTTGAATGTTGTGCTCTCCACTATAACATGATTTACTCAAGCACTTATGACCAACATACACCAAGGCTGAAAAGAATGGAGAGGAAGTTGCCATCCATTTCACCTAGCCATCGTCAAAAGGGTCACTTTCTAACTAGTAAATTAACACCTCTTGCACTCTTTAATCCACCATCATAATATCAACATAAAACCGACCAACATAACTTAAAACCATCACCTAAATCTGTTCACAAAAACACTTGGTGCATAAATTATAATGGCGCTATATTCTATTCACGCAACACTCAGTTCAACCTTGACTTATACATTAGAAAACCCATAAAGTTAATTCTTGATAGGAGTTGAACTCCTCAAATAAAGCAAGAGACATGGAGAAGATTAATTCACACCACTCTCAAGCACGCTTCAACGTCGTTATGTTTCATTGAAAAGTGACTCCCCTAAACTCTATGCCACACACACTCTCCCTTGATGCCGCACACGCCCACGCACATTCACCTCTACTCTGTTATCGCACACCTACGTTAGAGATAGACTTCTACAGTAGATAAGAGATGTGCACAAATCCCTCATATAATGAGAGTCCCACTTCAATTTAAACACGCAACAACCTCATCCTTTTAACTTTAACAATCCACCCGCAAATACAACAGTAATTTCCAACATGTCCAATCGTAGGATAATTCCAACATCAACATGATAATAGACTCCAATGCAATGTAGGATTCTTTCACAACTACCATCTCTTATTTTTAACCCCACCATAATTTATATCTTATATGTCTAATTAATAAATAATGCCAAAACTATTTACTTAGATATATAACATATATCCTAATAGCTCCATTTCATTTTAACTTCTTATAGACAATTTTAGTTTATAAATAATTTAATAATGATTTTGTAAATAAGATGATTAAGGTCCAAAAAATTAACTTCTGGACATAGTCTTTATCTAAAGATGTAATTATCATACTGGAAGTAGTCTTTATCTAAAGATGTTATTATAATTCTTTTTTTGTATTATTTTTTCATAGTAACAAAAAATTATCTCCTTATTCGTGAACGTGGGCCATGGATTGATTGAATAGCGTAGTTTTTTTTGGTGTTCTTTTGCCTTCTTGTTTATTATTTTATCGTTTTTATTTGTGTGATAATTGTTATCAGAGTAATTGTTATTATAGTACTGGTATTAGAGCAATTGAAGTGACAGTATTAGTATTAAAGCCTACATTGTCTTCGTGAAGTTCAAAGTTTGTTGTCAAGATATCTTTGCACCAATTGGATTGAAAAATTCAATGAATAGATGATTTTATTCTATGGAAGGTGAAGGTAAGAGCCATTCTTGTAGAATGGAGGATTTTGTAAAAGGAAAAGATTTTGTCGAGGGACAGTGTAATGGTGTCCGACTTTGGAGGATAAGGTCTTGAGAGAGGTAACTGATGAAGCAGATAGTTGCTTTGTTGATGGCGCAAAGTGTAATAGTGTCAACTTTGGAGGATATGGTCGTGAGAGAGGTAATTGATGATGAAGTAGATAGTTGCTTTATTATATTAAAAAGGTAACATTTATATATTTTTAAGATGTTAGAAAGTACACAGAAAAAGTTTGCATTGATAATTATAATCAGATCATGTTGGATTTACATGGAGATGATGATAAGTCATAGTTCTTTTGTGTTCTTTACTTAATTGTGCCTATTAGTTACACCTTCAACCGTTCAAAAGATGGATTTGGATAAATTTCAAGAGAAGGATATATTTCATAGGAATTTGGTAAGGATACTTTCGGAGATTTAGTTGGTCTATAAATTGTTAAACAGAAGAAGTTATATAACTATCAGTTGAGAAACTTCAACGGCCATTAATATCATAAATAATAAAATTTAAAACTTTAAAATAATTTCTTTTATTTAATATGAATACTAAAATGCACTAGTATAGGTGTATCTTTGCAATGATTAAAAAACTGAAATAATTTGTTAAAAGCTTTAAATGAGTCAAAATTTCAATTCTACTTTAATAACTTTAAACAATGATACTTTTTGGGTAAAAATTGCAACATTCTTCTCTCATAAGAAGGTAATATATACCAATATAATTACACTTTCGAGAGAATTCTATTCAAGAAAAACTAGAATAGATTCTTATAATTATTCGATGTTTCCCTAACAAATTACTCGTATGTTTATCTAGCCAACAATTCCTATATTACTGATATATACAAATAGCTCATACTTATACTTCCCCTTAAGTTGGAGCATAAATGTCTAACATGCCTAACTTGCCAATCACATTATGAAATGCTTTTTTTGAAATTGTTTTTGTAAGAACATCAAGAAGTTGATCTTTTGACTTGACAAAAAGAAACTGAATAATTTTTTTATCAAACTTTTCCTTGATAAAATATTTGCCAACTTTAATATGGTTGGTATGATCTTGTCGTATAGGATTCTGTGCAACTGTACAATCTCAATTGTAGCCTTATTATTATAATAAAGATTCATAGGTTTTGTATGCTCAATTCTCAAATATGATAGAACACACTAAATCCATAATAATTCACATATTCTATGAGCTATACCTTGAAACTCAGCTTTTGTAATTGACTTTGCAACAACCTTTTTCACGTTACAAGATTTCCATCCACAAACGTAAAATAACTAAATGTAGATTTTCTAGTTGTTTAATCGTTAGCCTAATCCGCTTTGTGTATCCTTCAATCTTAGAAACACTATTCTTTGAGAAGAACAAACATTTTTCTATAGTGCCTTTTAAGTACCTCAAGATTTAGTATACTGAATCCATGTGTACTTCACTCGACTGATGTATAAATTGATTGACAGCACTCACCGCATAGGTTATATTTTGGCCTAGTATAAGATAGATAAATTGATATCTCAACTAATTGTTGAGAGCAGTCCATATCTGTTGGAATTTTATTTTGGAAGATTCCAAGCTTATGATTCATTTCTATAAGCATTTTGGCTAGTTTGCAGGCAAGCATTCCAGTCTCAATCAAGAGATCAAGTTCATATTTTCTTTATGAAAGAAATATTTCTTTATATATCCTTACTACTTCGATACCTAGGAAGTATTTAAGTTGTCCCAAGTCCCTCATTTCAAATTCAGTAGCTAAGTATCCTTGTAAAAGCTTCATTCCTTCACAATCATCTTTTGTTAAGACTATATCATCAACACATACAATTAAAGTTGTTACTTTTCCTCCTTTGTGTTTTATAAACAAGTTATATTTTGCACCAATTTGTTTATAACCAAAAGCTTTCACTATCATAGAAAATCTACCAAGCTAGGCTCTAAGTGATTGTTTGAGCTCATACAACAACTTTTTCAACTTGCAAACTTTTTTTCGCTTGACGAACCAAGTTTCACACCTGATGACAACTCAATGTATACCTCTTCTTCTAGATCCTCATTGAGGAAATCATTCTTAACGTCGAACTATTTAAAGGGCCATTCCTGATTTGTTGTTATAGAGATGAGAATGTGGACTGTATCTGGCTATTATTGCAAAGGTTTCTTAGTAATCTACACCATACTTTTGTATAACATCTCATTCTTGAACCCCCAAGCCCCCTTTTCAAGTCAAAGAATGAGGAACATCCATTGGGAAAAGAAGTCAAGACTGATTATTCGTTTGTAAGCAGTCTTGGTGTTGTAGAATGGTTATCCTTTGATGAACTTTACGGTGGTAGGGAAGATTCTAGTAAGAAAGAATTCTCCTCATTGATATTGTGGGAACGAATTCTACAACTATTGCAAATAGACATCTACAGGAATTAGCTTATTAACTCCGTGATTAGTACTATAAAAATCAATACTAAACATCCCCGCTGTAATTTTACATGCTCCCATAATAATAACATATTTAGGTTTGGATATTTGTTCATATAATCACACTAAAGAAGGAGCCATTTCATGGTTACTGTGCTGACTGTTAAAATTAGATCCACTTGTCTAGGACTCTATCTTGGTACTAGTCCATAATGATTAAAGTCAAATCGTGAGCTTATTAATAAAGCAAATTCAATAAAGCAACAACTGGTAACATAGAGAAGCGATCATGAATTAGAGAGTCTTGATCAATTTGAAAGATCATTTATTGTAGTTGAAATAACTAAAATTGGGGTTGGTTGATCACATAAGGGAAACTCTCTTTACAACTAGCCTTACTTTATATCTATCAATGCTCCCATTAGCCTTAAGTTTCACAAAAATACCCATCTACATCTGAATGTTTTCTTTCCTTTAGGCAATGCAACAAGCTCCAATGTATTCCTTTGTAAGGCTTCCATCTCTTCATTCACTGTCTTAATCCATTCTGGATCATTCAAGGCTTTGTGCACATTACTAGGAGTAGAAACACTAGGAATAGAAACACGACATAATTGATTAACAACAATTGCATATGACTTGGACAATTTTTGAGTAGAAACATAGTTATTGATAGGATATTTGACATAGGCTTTGAGAGGTTCATACTGTTTCTTTGGTACACCTTTGTTTGATCTTTGTATCTTGAAATTGGAGTTTCAAGAGGAACAAGAAACTCATTACTAGAATTATTAGATACTGGACTTAAGAATCAACACTTTGCTTAGTGCTATTAAAGTAGACAAGTATGTATTATTAGGTTATTCTTTATGGGTGTCATTGTTATCAACATTGTCTACTTATACATTACCTCAAAAAGTGATTTCATTTGGAAAGATATTAACTCCATCCAGTTCTGAGCACTTTTCTACATTTCCTTTTATGTTTTGTAACATATTCCCTTCATCGGCATTCTCCCCTGAAGGGAAGATGTTAAAGTTCTCCTTGAATAATATGGTTCTAACTCCTAAAAAGAGGTATCCAAAGTTGCATGCAAATTTTTAGTTTGAGGATCATGATACTGACACCCTTTTTGAAAATTTGAACATCCGAAAAACAAAGCTCTTTGCACTAGGGTCAAGTTTAGTTCCCAAGGTCTTAGGGATATGATCCTATGTTATACAATCAAAAGCTTAGAGTCTCGAGGTTGGGAAGATGACGAATTAAAAGTAAGGATTGCATTTTCTATTGAGGAGTTTTAAAACTTGAGATGGTGATCGATTGATGAGATAAATTGCAGATTTTAATGCTTCTCCCCATTAAAATTGTGGCATGTTCTTCCCAAACAGAGAGGCATGAACCATTTCTAATATTTGTCTATTCCTCTTGTCAGTTGAGTTATTTTATTAAAGTTTAAGTGCATGAGATTTGATGTTGAATTCCATTCACCCAAAAAATTTTCCAAGAGAAGCATCCATAAATTCCATACCATTATCAGTTTGTCAAACCTGAATTTTTTTTGATATTGACTGCTCACCATTTTGCAAAATTTTTGAAATGATGTACAAACATCACCTTTTTATGAAGTATTGATATCTAAGTCCTATGTGTATATTCATCAATAAATGTATCAAAGTGTCTAGCCTTAAATAATGAAGGAATTTTTGTAACTCCCCATG
>JAOSBN010000003.1:7855755-7866856 GCA_027563595.1 Erythroxylum suave
AATTTCAAATACTCTAGTAGTAGGAGGTTAAAACTTTTACATTTTGACCCAAATAAATTTTAGTCAACCTTGTACAAATTTTACTATATATATATGCAAAGAAAAACCTTAATCCCACAATGTTATCAAGGGAATGGCTTGCTCCGCTACTTCAGATTTTATTTCGTTGTATTTGCAACGAGATACATGCTGAATATTTGGAATCTTCCATGCTAAGATAAGAGCTCCGACAAGAGTTGAGGACCTTGGACTATAATTTAATTCCATTGATATTGTGTTTTTGGTAGGATTATTGATATTCTGGATGATATAAAAGCATGTGATTTGCATCTAGGCAGGAGGATTTAAATGTCGAGGAGGATGCTTCCTCACATCATCATTGAGCCTGTAGCAAATGGGGGCATTTTAATTTTGAATTAGACATAAAAGTTAAATTTGAATGCCCTTTGTGGTGAATAATTGATTCAAGTACATTAAAACGTATAAACCTGCTATATTTTCACATGTTTAATGGAAAGTTAGATGAACTTGTAACTTGTGCTGTATTGAGTTTGTAAATGTTAGGTGAAATGAGATTATTTGAGTATGTTGAAACCAGGTATTGCTTAATGAGACTTATTATGAATTATTGACTCTAGGCAAGTGCAAGGCAGCATGTTGAAGGACTTTCCGAGAGCCTTTTAAGAGATAAATTGAAAGCCTTCATCCATGTTGAAACCAAAAATTTGTTTATTAATGGTAGCACTTGCACCTAAATTTCCTTGCAAGAAATTATTGACAGAATTTACATTTCGCATACATTTATTTAACTGAATTTTATCTCTTATCACCTAAATTTACTCTAGTTTGGCCAAGGTACTAGAGCGCTACAGAAGTCGGCTGGACGGAGAAATTGGCCCTTGTCTTGGAGATGTTGGGGTAAGCAATATTTACCTTTTAAAATATAGATTTATGAAACCTATCAGTTGACTTGATGAAAAGCAATAATACTGAGTGGAAATTATTCAAAGCTGTTTGTTTGTTGATATGGTTTAGGTGGTTGATTCTTTGTACAGATTTGTCCTAGAAATTTGGTGTCACCTACAGAGCTAGTGCAGCTAGTTGAAAGGCAACTTTTTTAACTTTTCGTGCATTTACTCTATGATTGGAGGTTTTTGGTAAGGCTGAACATATAAGCTGTAGTTTACGACAGGCATCTTGACGGTCCAAGTAATGACGAATTCAGTGTGTCCGACCTTTTACTGCTAGAGAAACAACTTCATGCTGCCCTAGGACAAGCAAGAGCTAGAAAGGTTGGTCAGTGTATATGAATGGCGCTGTTGCTTTAGTGTTTTTGCATCATGATTAATTTTGGCATGTGCGTAGAACTGCTGGTTTTTGCCAAAATAGCAACAGAAACTGCTTTTTCTCTTGCTCTTTTCCTAACTGTACATTATTTACATTTGGTCATAGTATATGGCTAACAACTACGGTTTGATTTGCTTGTCCTCCCGTATTATTAGGATCTATGAATTCTCGTACCGTGTGACACAGGAGACAATATCATGTTTGAAAGCTTCACAACTCGATTTGAGAGTTACAAATCAGACTTGATAATCCTAGTTGTAGTAAATATCTATCATACAAATTTAAGTTTTCTAGAAACTCTAAGAATTATATTCTAAATACCATCGGGGAGAAATTTATCACTTCCTGTTCGGAAATATACGGTTAACAGAAGATGCTGTACTCCATGCAATTTATACATACGAAGTGTCTCCTGGGCCCGAAGTCAATATTGAATGTGGATTTTGGTAGTTCTAACTATGTACCCAAATTTTTTATGATTATAAAAACACGAGTCAATTTTCTGCTGGTTTTTGCCTACATTTCTGAAACATTTCTCCCTGTAGAGGTACTTTCTGCCTAACCTGTAATAGACCCATGTTTTCAATTACAGAATCCACAAATTTCACCTGATATATGTATCCTTGTCCTACTTCCTACTTTTTCCCTATTTTCTATGAATTTCTTGAATCTGTTGCCAAGTTCCATACTTTCACGACCTTTATATTTTCCAATTTGCTTTACAGGCGGAACTCGAGCTGGAGTCCTTTAATGCCCTCCATGAAAAGGTACGTAACTTGCTTTAACATCTACGGCTGAATATGATAAAAAATCGTGTGCATGCTACTGTACCAACATTTGCATCCGGGAAGGAGCAAGTTACTTCCGGAAGACAAACTCAAGTTTTTGGGTTAAACTTCTACTAGTGAAGAAACCTAAAACCATGCCAATCAGTTTCCTCGTCACTAAACCTGACGACCAAAAATAATGACCAGTTTATTATCCACAATTACTTCTGGATCAAACATTCCGGTCAAGATCTCATCTAAACATGGCAACCTTTCACGAAAACTTTTTACTCATTAATAGATATACCTAGAAGAATGCTCTGTGGCAAAGGAACTCTAAGCTGCAAGCTACTTAATGAGAGCAAAATCTTGCCTGTCCTAGAATTAAAATAACACGGGTAATCCTACATGTTTTTCTGTGTGATAATATCCAATCCATAATTAAGAATATAGGTCGGAGCACTGTTTGCTATATACAAGTGAAATCACCCGAGGTATCTTCATGGAGTTATGCTGATTAATTGATCCTAAAAAGTCTTCCTAATTCTCCTAAATGCCTTATGCCCCAAAATTCTGGTCTCCTCCTCATCGCTGTGGTCACCACAGTGAAACTCACAAAAAATTCAGTCGTTTATACGTAACCACCTGTCGGGTTTAGGTCATTGATTCTACTTCCGGTTCCCTTTAGTAATTAAAGATCTATCAGGATCATTAATCTAAACCATTCAACTTCCAGTCCTCCATGTAGGTTCCTATTGTATGTTTCTTAGTTTCTAACTAACGATCGGAAGACTAGCTGTCTTCCTGGTTCGGTTGAAAATGTATTGACGACCGTTCATCGCTCTTCCTCCGCGGTCATGATCCTATGAGAATGAGTATCCATAGAAATCAATTCTCAAACTCAACTTGCATTTATTAGTGAGAATTGATTTCCTATCATGCTAGAGCTTCTTTGTCATTATCTAGCCCTGGCTTGCTAAACTCAGTTCCCAGACTAATGGAGACCTAAGGGTGTTACTCAATCTATAACTTTTTCATGAGTTAAACCACTGAAAAATATGTAAAAGAGAAAATGAAACAATCTCGCAAAATTGTACAACATGTCGGGGAGTCAATTTGATAATTATGGATTGAATCTTTAGATAATAATCCCTCAATTAAATCCTCGGCTATTCAAGAGGGAACCGTTGTTATTGATTCTCTCTTGGCTATTTTTATGGTCTTTATATAACCGGGTTTCATCTTATCAGCCCGACTGCGGACTGACTGCATACTTTTTTTATATTTTGTGGAAAATACAACATATAGGTGTAAAAACACATAAAGATCTTGCCTTTTTCCTGCTTTGAGGTGAAGTATTAATACAAAAACCTGGTCTTTATTCTTCATTTAAAAAAAAGTCAACATTTATGTGGACAAGACTCCTCTCTTTGTTGGAATTTGGGTTCTTAATGTACGCAGCCATCTCTTTATTCTTCAATTTACTTACGAGAAATTCTAACAGGAGACAATGCTGAAAAAGGAGAAGGAGATGCTAGAAATGAAGGTAGTTCACATGAATGACAAAAATTTTCAGAAAGCAAGAACTTGATTCCACTAAAATTGATTTACCTTTTGCTGCAGATTGCACATTTGAAGAAAACGAGTGAGAAGGGCATACATCCTCGACGCCCAGATCAACAGACAACAATGAATTTGCTTCACTGATGGCACCGCTGTAGCTCATGAAAAGAAATGCTCCATGTTAGCTATTTGTGGCTGAAACTCTACAAGTAACCTTCGTAATCTTTAAACAATAGAATTGCATCAGACTAATGCATCTCGTAATTCACTTGTTACCGATTGATACCTATGCTGCATCTATTTCTGCCCACTGACAATTGTACAATTGTGGCTCATAAATGCGGCGTTACCTCCGCATATTTTCTTCATGGCTGTATCCCAATTATCTTGAATTATACGTAACATTTAAGCATGTAAACATTCTGCATTGCTCTGTAATTGTGGTAATGTGGATCTATGCCAATATTTTATACCGGTACCACCATTGAAATGTCCAATAAATGGCGGAACAAGCGCATCTAACTTTTGGGACAACACGTGAATAACTTGTGTATTTGATACTCCAGTTTCATAGATTGGAAGTTCCCGTACCTGTTTTGGCGAAAATTTGAGTATTTTTGATTTGGTTTGGTTTTAGTTTCATAGATTGGAAGTCGGAAATTTATTTCATAAACTTGTAGGGTCAAAATATTCAATATAGTCTAGATGATAATGGCACGAGATGATACCTATGCTAAGTCTAGGTAGACGCGGACTTGTTTGTTTCTTTTTAGTAGGCATTTTCCAACTTATGGTTTAGCTTACCAAGAGACGACCCAATCTTTCTAGTCAATTTTCTTTCGACCAACAAGGTTTCCTGCAATTTGCGTTGGCCGCTTACAACGATTCAAACTTATTATAAAGAGTTGTGACAGAACACAAAAATGAATTCACAACGGCTAAAAATTTTTGAAAATTGATTTGTCGTAAGAGATGACTAAAAAGGAATTGAAACCGCTTGTCAAACTTACATGAACTGGTTCGGTTTTGAGGTAACGTAACTGATGGAAGGTATTGACGTATTATGAACAGTGTTAATTTATGGCGTGTGCAAGTATTACGTGAGTGACCTAAAAAGCAGCAAATTTAGGTAGTACGTGTAGGTGCGTGGAGGTTATGGTCAAATTTTGGTTATGGACGCTGAAATTGTCTTGAAGAGAGAAATCTTATTGCATGCCAAAATTACGAAGAAAAAAAAGCCTGAGCAACGGAATTTCGTGTAAGGTGAAAGTCAAAGAAGAAAAAATCCTCCGGCTTTCGTTGGGGAGGGAGAAGACCGTGGGATGGTGGTGGGCAAAGGCAATACAGTGGTTTTGAGGATGAGCGACAAGAATCGTCTGTTAGGGTTTCTAATTTTGATAAACCTTGAAGGACAATGTCGTCATCTGATTCGAATGAGCAAAAGTGACATGCATTGTTCACTTGGAGGTGGTGGTTATAGGGTTGATGAGGTTGTTAATTGGGCAATTGGGCAAAAATCTGGGGAAGCAAGGGCCAGAGTAGAAATATTAGAATGGAAGAAGCTGGAAATGAAAATGGAAGCTAATGCACAAGAAAGGTTAAATCCTTTTGGGGATGTCGTAGATCTAGAATTGCTGTTCACAGGATCTGTATTCTGTAAGGCTTTTGTTTGCGCAGGGTAGAAATGGTTTCAAAAAGCAGCTATTAAATTTGCACTTGTAAATTTGTGAATGGTTTGATCAGGTTTCTAATTGCTTAGGACTTGTTAGCCATGTTTTGATATTAAAATGATTGATACAACATTTAGATTCATAAGGATGATCAAGAATTTCGATTTATTTGGTAATGCGTTAAATAGATTTGGTCACATTAATAATGTTAATACGAAATTGAGTTATTTTTATGTCAATTATTTTATTATTATTGCTGTTAGTTTCGATTAATATTACAAAATTATGTTAAGTTTTTTAAAATTACTCTTCTTTAAACAATTTCTAAAACAAAATTTTAGATTTGTTGGTAGAACAATAACAACAGTACTGAGTAAGAGTCTCTCTAATTTTAAGCTTGCATGATAAAATTTTTAGATTTGTAGGTAAATATACAAAATAAAGAATCTTATAACCACGCTAAAAGGCAGACTACTCTCATTTGTACAATCCCTAGTTTATATAGAAAAAGGTATTACGGACGACATTTTTTAATTTGATTTGAAAATTTAAGTTGATTAAACTTTAAACTAAATTTACAACGGAGAGAGTTGGTACAATTCCTATCGGTCTAACCAAAATCTTTTATATTATTCAAAATTAACAAACACATGTTTTTTTGTTTAATAATTAAAATAATATGATTTTATTAATTGATTTTTTAAAAAAGAACATCATTTAGAAGATATGTAATCATTGTTCAAATTACTTAACCTGAAAAGGGCATCATTTAATTACTTACCACAAAAATTTCCATTTCAAATATATAGAATTTTAAATTTAGATTAAATAAATAGTGCAAGTTAAACTTATCTTTTAACTATCATTTATTTTTAAAATTAGATATTGTTAGGCCTATATCTATTTTAAAATTTGTATGGGTTTAATAAAGGTTAATTTATACATTAGATCTGAAATTTTAACTTACTTATTTTAAGAAAACTAGAATTACCAAAAATAATTAAATCCATAAAACTTTCAATATGTTTCCAATATAGTCAATATGTTAATTATGTTAATTTCAATTATTAAATTCGTTTCAAGGTGTGTTTCAAATATATCAATATGTTAATTCTATTAATTTCAATAATTAAATTTGTTGAAAAAAGAATAATATATTTTATTAGACAAATCAAGAAGGCATGCATTAGATTTAAGTTTACGAATCATAATCTAAGGCTCAAAAGCTTCAACACTTTAAAAAAAGAATTTGTTTTTGTACAAATGTGGATCATGACATGACTCCTAGCAAGAAATTTCATGGATCTACGATGCACATCAAGGACAAGCTAATATTTTTTTATTACTCTTACATTTAAGTTCAGTACATGAGTCACAGATGTTTTCAGAAAAGTTTTCGATGGCTCAAAATCACTTACCTAGGTGGTAAAGGAACTCTAAAGGTATGTGAGTAACCATTAACGATAAAGGACTTCGACTAGTTTAACGGTTCAATATTTTACGTAAATTTAGTAATAAGAAAAAAAAGAATCAAATAAATTGTTTTTCCTAGTCGAACACCTACTTAAAAACACAAAGGGATTACATATGATGCTAAATCATTTGCATGGAAAGCATAAAAATTCATTCATTCATTATCAAATTTATAAATTATTATGTTACAAGAAGATAACATAATAGTAATGATTGTCAACACAACTGGTGTAAAACACTTATGAATAATAAACAATCTGTCTTTAACTTGGCCCTTGATCTTTAACGACCTCCTTTTGCGCTAGCTATCTAGTACTTACCCAACATCAATTTTCTCAACTGAGTTCCTTGGTTGGAGATTGAGTTTGTTCCACAAGTAAGTGAATTCATCAACAGAGATAACTTTTGTAAAGACATCAGCCACTTGTTATGCAGAAGGAATATGAAAAATCTAAACAACTTTACTTGACACCATTTCATGGATATAGTGTATTTCAATCTCGATATGCTTAGATTTACTACGAAGAATTGCATTGTATGATAGAGAGACAACATTGCGATGTCACACCACAATTTTAGAATAGTTTCTAACTTTATCTATAGTTCTTTCAATAGTGATTGGAACTAGGCAATTTCAACCCCTCCCAGAGCTAGCGTTCGATACCCACTCTTACTACTGAATCTTGAAACAACTTTATGTTTTTTTGAGCTCCAAACTACAACATTTCCATAGAATTTGACACCATATCCTCCAGTGGATTTCTAATTAGAAGGATCACAAGCCCAGTCAGCATCCTTAAAGCACTCTAGTTCGATAGTCCCTCCTTTCTTATAATGTAAACTCATGTCAGAAGTTCCTTTAAGATATCATAGCACTCGCTTGACTACTTGCCAGTGGATTGGAGATGGAGTTTGCATGAACTGGTTCAGCTTGTTCATAGCATAAGTAATATTAGGTCTAGAATTGTAAGATACTACAAACTTCTAATTACACTGTGATATAAGGCAGGACTAGAGAAAGGTTCTTCTTGAGTTATAAACTTTTGACTAGTTGCCATTGCAGTATTACATGCTTTGCTGTTAGTCATTTGAGTTCCTTCAAGCACATCCTGAAGGATTTTGTTTTGACACATAGTCATGATGTTGTCGTCTATACAAATCTCTATTCTGAGAAAGTAACTAAGTTCTCTGAGATCTTTTAATGCAAATCTCACTTTCATATTTGTGACAACATCCTTTATTAGACAATTCAATGTCCCTGTGATTATAATGTCATCTATGTACACAAGGACTATGACTAAATCTTTTCCTTCATGCAAATAAAATGGGCAGGAGTCTGATTTAGAGTTGTCGAATTTCCATTCGCAAAGAGCATCACAAAGTTTATGAAACCATGCCTTAGGAGCTTGTTTCAATCAATAGATTGCTTTGTTGAGTTTGCAAAGACGAGAGGGATATTTTGGATCAATAAACCTCTCGGGTTGGTCCATATAAATAGCAATAAGCACTCCATTTAGAAATGCATTGTTTATATCCATTTGACTCATATTCCACCCCTTCACCATGTCCAAACTCAAGACACATCGAATGGTGTTAAATTTCATAACTAGATGGAATGTTTCAAAGTAATTCACTCCTATGATTTGCAAGAATCCCTTGGCCACAAGCCTAGCTTTGTGCCTAGATATTGTTCCATCAGTGTTGTACTTAACTTTGAAGATCCATTTGCAGCCTACTGCTTTAACATTTGAGTCTTTTGGAACTAGAGTCCATGTCTGATTCTTTTGTAATGCCTTAAACTCTTCTGATATGGCATCTCTCTATTATTTAGAGTTTAAGGCATGAATCATTGAATTTGGAGTGAAATAAGATAAATTTAGCCTTTTAGTTTGAAGACTTTTGGCTAAAAATTCTTGCCTTCCCACAAGTAATCATAGGATGAAGATTTTGAATTGCAGGCCTCTGCACGACATTTTCACTTGAATTTTCTCTAGGTGGATTGTGTTCCCCAATAGTTATATCAAGACTCACATTAGTTCTTTAAAACCAGGAGAGAATAAATGATGAACATTAGTGTGGGATAGTGGTAGCCGAAAACTCTGTAGAGGATGGCCTTACATGTTGATAATAGTAAATTGTCTCCTTGGCAGGCACCGATAGGAATTGAGTTGCGAGAGAACTGTTAGGAGTAATTTGTGAATGGTGATTCTCCTTGTTGAACAGTTCCTGATATGGAAACTTTGGCTCATTGAATCTAATATCTCGAGCAATGTAAGTTTTGTCAAAGAGATTAAGAAACAAGTAACCTTTGTGAGAATTTGAGTCCCCAAGAAACACACATTTGTTGGTTCTAAAATCTAGTTTGTTTTGGTTGTATGGACGAAGATTGGGAAAACATTCACACCCAAAACATTTTAGAAAATTTTAATCAAGTTTGTTAGTATTCAGTTTTTCCAAAGGTGAGAGGTGATTAAGAATATGTGGATAATCTATTAATGAGAAACACATTTGATTGAACAACTTCAAACAAAAAATTCATGGGTAAATCAACTTGAGCAAGAAGTGATATGGTTGTTTTAATTACATATCGATGTTTTCTTTCCACCTTACCACTTTGGTAATGAATGTAAGGACAGGAGAATATATGGGTTATTCTTTCCTCTTTCAGAAAGCTGGTGAAGGCCAAGAATTCTCCACTGTGATCTATTTGAATGGTTTTGATCTATTTTTCAGTTGTTTTTCTAAATGTTTTTTGAAATTATGGAAAGCTGCTAGAGCTTGAGATTTTAAAGCTAGAGGATAAATCCAAGAGAACTGAGAGTAACCATTAAGGAAACATATGTAGAATTTATCAACATTATAGCCAATTAAAGGTGAAAGACCCACAAGTCAACATAAATGAGTTCCAAAGGTTGATTTGTAGTCTTTTGTGAGCTAAGAAAGTGTTGTTTGTGAATTTTATCGAGCTGACATGGTTTGCAGAAACTAAAATTTTATTTATCTAAAAAATGAGTCTTAATAGATCCTGATTTTAGTAATAGCTGAAGTATTTTGCTATTTGGGTGTCCAAGTCTTCTGTGTATCATATCAAGAGAAGAACAGTTGGTTGAGTGTGTACGAATGTAATAGCTCAGATCACTCGTTCACAGATATTGTTCTCTTTGAGTTGCCTATTGGGCCAAAGCCCTCATGATTTTGCTTTCCCTTATTCCAAAAAATGCATTTATAGGAAAGAGGTATCTGTGTCCTTATAAGACGTACTTTGTTCTCCTCTCTAACCAATGTGGGATCTCACAATCTATCTCCTTAGGGTCCAACATCCTCGCTGGCACAACGAATTGTGAACCAACTCTGATAGTATTTGTAATAGCCTAGGCTACTCGCCCACAACTATTATCCGCTTTGGGCTGTCCATTGGGTCAAGGCCCTCACGGTTTTGCTCTTCCCATACTAGAAAAAATGTATCTATAGGGAAGAGGTATCCATACCCTTATAAGACGTACTTCGTTCTCCTATCTAACCGATGTGGGATCTTACAACAAGCTAAATCAATATTTTCATTAACTTAGAGAACCAAATTCTTACATTTTGTAGGTTGGTTCAACATGACTTGATCAGATTCAGAGTTTAGAAAATTGGAAATTGACTTAGCTCTATTATGAAAAGCTAGAAGAGTGGTGTTGGATTGAGACTGACTTTTGAGCTGACTATTTTTTCTTTCAACATGATAAAGACCATCCTCAGCAGTTCCTTGAAGCACCAGTCTCCCCTTCTTGTCCTTTATGATGCAAGATTTCTTAATGAACAGAACTTTCACACCATTATCAGAAACAAGCTTTGAAATACTCAACAGATTTTTTTTCAATAGAGGGAGCAACTAGAACATTCTACAGTTCACGAGTAGTTAATTTTAGTTTACCATGATGAGACATAGGAAGTGCTTGTTCATTTCCTACAATCACCTTCTCAGTACCTTGATAATCTTTCTTTAGGCTCAGATTGTTAACATTACTAGTGATATGTGTTGAAGCACCATTATCTAAATACCAATTTGAATCAGTAGTAAATATTGACTAAGGATACAGAGATGTGAAACTATTAAAGTTGATAGCATATGCTTGGTTGTTTCAGCATTGGTTGCTCTGTGATGATGAATTAGAGTTCCAATAAAACCTGTGCTAACATGAGTCAACAGAGTGTCCATAATTCAAACATAATTAACAGGTTAGCCTGTTTCCAACATTCTATCTTCTCCTTGAGTTTTTTGGTTGTGCTTTTCCT
>JAOSBN010000003.1:7866956-7889448 GCA_027563595.1 Erythroxylum suave
AATTCAAACATAATTAACAGGTTAGCCTGTTTCCAACATTCTATCTTCTCCTTGAGTTTTTTGGTTGTGCTTTTCCTCTTCTATGATAGTTTTGATTTATTGGTGAAAAATTAATCCTTGATTACTGATTTTAAGAGAATGCTACTTAAACAAAGTTGATGTTGTGTCCATCTAGAGTTGAATTAGCATGTCGTCTTTCCAATCCAGCTTTATGATTTAACAGTAGAGTGCATATCTCTTGTAAGGAGGTAAGTTCCTTTAGGGATGTTGCAATGGAGATAATTGTCTCATATTCCATGCTTAGTCCTCCTAAAATTTGAAGGACCAGTTCTCTCTTAAACACAGTATATCCTGCAAGGTTTATTCATTTGCATATCTAAGCGTCTTATCATAATAATCTGAGATACTCAAAGAACCTTTGGGTTGATTTTTGCAATTGCATTTTCACATGCTGGATGCGTGATTGTGACTATGATTTGTACATTCGTTCAAGTGTTGTCCACAACTTATAAGAAGCCTTGGATCGAGAAACTTTACAAAGAACACTATCTGAGATGGTTGAAAATAGCCATCATAATAAGGTTTGATCATGCTTCTTCCATAACATGTAATCATAGTTATACATATCTTCAGCATTACTAGAGTCTAAGGTAATAAATCTATTTGGCATGACTTTGGTTCCATCTATTTACCCTTCCAGATCAGTAGCCTTGATCAAAGGGATGACTTGCGCTTTCCAGGTTTTGTAGTTGGTCATATCCAACTTGGATGGAACTTTGAAGTTGAATAAAGTCATATAGAAGATGGATTGGGATGTGACCTGTGATTCAAAGTGAATGAAAGATGGTGTTAATGGGACGTTTTGGTTGTTTTACGAATTGATATTTGGAGGAGGTATTGTTGCTGAAACATTTTGATCATCTAGTGAGGCCATCGAGAATCGAAAGCTCTGATACGAACTTAATGAGGTTCCATCATAAAACCAATTGGTGATAAGAGGAGTAACTCACTAAACTTATACGCATGTTCAAAGCCATATATTCTTTTCATGTAGGACAAACTCCCACTTATATTTCAACACAATCCCCTCACGTGTGGGCTAATTTAAGGCCTAACACGTGACACAGTCTATCGTATCGAGGTGGTAACAACTAAACCAAAAGCAACATGGCTTTAATACCAACTTAAAAAACATTGGAATGATACATATGATGCTTAATCATTTGCATGGAAAAGCATAATAATTCATTCATTCATTATACAATTTATACATCATTCTGTTAGAAGAAGTTTCTAAAATAGTAATAGATGTCAACATAGCTAATATAACAAACTTATGGATAATAAACAATTTGCATTCATCTTGGCCCTTGATCTTTAACAACCACCTTTTGTGTTAGTTGTCTAGTACTTGCCCACGTATCAGTTTTCTCAATACACCTAAGCAGTGATATGAATTTCGTACCGTATCGATTGATACCGATTGGAACATACTGTACTGATAGAAAAATGGTACGAAACCTTGTTTATAGTTACCGGTTGTCGGTACCAATGATTTTGCATGTTACTGATCGATACCGATTGATATTTAAAATATCAGTCGAATATCGGCCAATACCGTAAACTTTGAAAAATTGAGGAATTATTTAACAAAAAAATTTAACCTTCTCCCTCCGTGCATCTACTGATTGGTTTCTATCTCTCCTCCCTCTCTACCCAAAATCAACTACTCTCTCTCTTTCCCTTCTTTCTAAGTCGTTATGGAACAGAGGCAACATCCATGGCTTCTCAGAACCAGAACAGACCACCACAAAGCTCTTTTGTTATAAAAACCACATGCCTGCCCCTTGTGTCTTATTTTAACTCTTTCTTTGGTTGAGTTACTCTGAAAGCTTTGTTAACAGCAGCCACAACTATCACCCCTATTATAAAGGATATTAGTTTAGAGAGAATATATTATATGTTCCTCATAGTCTTTAAGTGAGTTACTTATAAGAGAATTGCATGTAGGAGGTTTAATTGATCACTTTGGAGTCAAAAAGATCCTTACAATTTTAATTGAACATTTTTTTAGCTCGATATGAGGAAAAATGTAGAGAGAGTGCATGAAAGATGTTTTACATATTGGCAAGCTAAATATAAAATATAACCTCATAGATTATATGTATATTTACCTATAACTAGTGCATTGTAGGTAGATCTTTTAATAGATTTTATTTTTGGTTTATCTAGGTTTAGAAAAGGTGAGGATCCAATTTTGTAGTGGTAAATAAGTTTTCTAAAAAATACTCCATCACATGTGATAAAATCAATGATGAATCCCACATTTCTTAATTGTTTCTTAGTGATATTTTAAATTAAATGGAGTTCCTAAAACTATTATTTCAAATAGGGATATAGAGTTCTTAAGTTACTTTTGGGAAATTTTGTGGAGAAAGTTATAAAATAAGCTTTTTGTTTTTTATAACTCTCCTTCCATAAACTGTGGCCAAATTGAGGTAGTGAATATAACTCTTGGCATTTTATTACATGTTATTATTGGTAGAAAGCTTAAAACTTGGAAAGAGTCTTTACCTTTCGCTGAATTTGCTTATAAGTGCTACATTTTATTTTCCTTTTAAGATTGTTTATAGATGTAACTAATTATCTCCTTTCAATCATATGCCTACTTACTTAAGTGAAAGAGATAGCTTATATAAAAAGGAAAGTCAAATTAGTAAAAGAGCTATATGAGAAGGCAAAGTTGAACGTTGAGAAGAGGACATAACAATACATAAAGCAAGCTAACAAAGGGAGAAACAAGTGATATTTGAACTTGAGATTGGGTTTAGGTACACTTGAGAAAAGAAAGGTTCCAAAAAAACCACAAATCTAAGTTACAACCAAAAGGAGATAAACCATTTCAAGACATGGAAAGAGCGAATATCAATGCTTATAAGATCGACTTGCTAAGTGAGTATGGTGTTTAGACTTCTTTTAATATTATTGATTCGTTTCCGTCTAATTTGGTAAATGAAGATGTTGATTTGAGGACAAATCCTCTTAAGGAGAATGAAGATAATGGGAATTAAGCATCTCTTTAAGTTGTGCAAGCTTATAAGCAAGGCTAATATAAAATGGGGTTTAGAAAGAGAAATATTTTAAATCATGCACCAAAATTTATTAAGATCCATTGTAGAACATTGGAGGACCATTGACAAAGAGTAGAGTGAAAAAGGATAAAGAAACCCTAAATAACTTAATGGTGGATCTTTATACAAGAAGTAAGGAAATACTACTTTAAGAGACTAAATTTAAAGACATGATGCTAGTTTAAGTGAAGGAATAGGATATGAAAAGAGGACATAAAGCGTAACGATATTGATGTCATAGTAGGTTAACTGAACTTATTTGATTGCTTAATGTAAATTTTCTCCTTTGAGTCACCATAAAGATAGGTTTTCTTAACATCCATCTGCTCTAAGTGTATATCTAGACTTGTTATTAATGAAATTAAAAAGGTACAACAAACTAATAGAGGAAAGATGGTATCATGAAAATTTCCCTCCTGTTGTATGTACCTTTTCACTACTAGTTGAGTCGTAAACTTTTTCCTTTTTTTTATTACTGTTGGTTTCCACTTGCATATTATAGGCCTCTTCATTTTAGGTAACTGCACCAATTCCCATGTTTTATTCTTATTTTAAGACTCCACCTCCTCCATCATTGCTCCCATCCATATATCCTTCTCTTGATTGTTCAATGCCTCATGAAACTTGATCAGATCTCCATTTCATATGATGAGTGTGAAGGATATTGAATCTTTCCAACCATATTTGTTTAGCAACCTAATGGAATGTCTTTCTTTATTTATGGTTATACTATACTAATGCTCTTTTATTAACACCAATTTATCTCTTAAACTATAATTTTTATCCTCTTTTCAAGTCTACTATAGGTTGTCCTAGTTTTACTTATACTTCCTTCATCCTACCCCATGTTGATCCTAGCACATCCTCCCTAAATATTTATTTAACATATGTTGTTTCTCAAACATTACGTTTATACTAATTACCATCTTCTTTGATGTTGAGTCCTAAAAACTTGCATCCCCTCACATAATTAGATAGCTAATGAATATAAATTTCTTTTTCCGATTAAGTTTTAACTTCTCATCATTGAAAACATACACATGAGCATAATAATAAAAGGTTTTCAATTTAGAGAAAACTATCTTACTTTATATCCACGCTTTCTCTGTCTTTCTCTCATTTATTGATGTTCGTGATGATACATCGATAAGGTAATATGTTACTTATTGTTACTTCCTAAAAATTTTAAGGAGCTCTATATTTAACCGCAAATACTTGGCCCTTTTAGTTACAGATATGATCATTCTTTTTAAAATGTTATTCTATTTTGGTACTTGTGGGCAACGTAATGTCTCCAAATCTCATTCAAATTTTTTTTTAGAGTTATGAGTATTTGTACTCAATAATTTTATCTGATCTTAAGTACTTGGTTTTTCTATTTATTAAATTCTTTATCTTAATCTTTTATTCCTTGAACTTTACAAAGATCTTAAGATTTTTTCGTCACAAAGTATACCTAGACTTTCCTTGAAAATCATCAATAAATATCACAAAATATTGAGATATACATAATGACATCTCTCTAGTAAGACTTTATACATTAGTATGACATAATTTAAGATTCCTTTGGTTTTGTGCTCGCCTATCTTGAATGCCACCTTAGACTATTTATCAAGCACATAAATGCTTGCGAAAATCTAATTTACAATGTTTGACACCCTTCAATAGGCTCTTTTTATAAAGTTCCTCTTCTTTCATTCACTAAGATGACCTAGACGTATGTGTCATAATATATGATTATTATCATTTGACTTACGTGTAGTAACCTCTATCAATTTATAGATATTTCTTACCAATTTTAGCCTTTTCATCATAATCAATACACCTTTCACCACCTTTATTTTATCTTTGTTTATTTTATAACCAAACTCGTTTTCATGTAAGATATCTAAAGAAGTTAAGTTCTTCCTCAAATATGGCATATTTCAAGCAACACACAACGTCTTGACAATAGTATCAAATCCATCCTTATTTGGTGTCATATGGTGTGAGTATCCTATATTTGGTATTGATAAGTCTTGAATGTGACTAGTTAAAACATAAAGCATATCCCTATCATTATAATCTAAGTCCCACTTTCCCTGATATTAACAAACTTTGACAAATTTTCATACTTCTTTTCATCATCCTACCTTTTCTTGTTTCGACAATCTCTTATAATATGTATTGTTTAGTCATATTTATAAAACTGGAATATCTTTCTGCCCTTAAATTTAGATCTAAAACTCCTCTTAGACGAGCCATCCTTATTCTGCTTATTCTCATGATCACACTTTCCTTCACGAACAACCCTTCACGTTAAGATTTTTTACTAGTGTTAAGTCTCTATTAGTTATGAGTCAATAATGCAATAATGATATCCTTCAAACTAATTTGTCTCCTTGCCTAATGTGAGCACAGTCATCAATGTTCATGGGAAAGAGGTAAGAAGCATAGTGTAATCATTACTTTGTCATCGCCCCTAATGGCCACCTCAAGTCTCAAAAAGTCATTGACTATTTAGTTACATGCATCAATATGTTGTTCTAGATATGTTCCCTTAAGCATCTTCATCTTATATAGTTTTTGTTTCATATACAATTGATTTATGAGAGACTCTGACATATACCCACTCTCCAATTTCTTTCGTATCCATAGGGGATACAAAGTCTATGGCATGGTACAATTTTAGTTAGTCACATCTGTAATTCTTTCTAGTTGGGTTCATCAGTGTCTTCTAACTTATTCTCTTACCACCCCTTCAATATGCATTTTGTGCCAATAAATCCTTCACTCTTCTAAAATTCCCAGTTTGGTTGAACTTCCCACTTTAAACTTTACAACCAAAGTCATTGTTGCCTTAACGATGCCATTCCACTTGTTGAAAAAATAGATAAAAAAACAAAAAAGTAATGAATATAAGAAAATAAAAATGTAGAAATGTTTTTAACGAAGTTTAACTAATTAGGTACATCTATATCATTGGGAATCAAAGAGGAGTTACATCACTAGTGGATAATATGAAGATGGCTTTAGCAATTAGGTTTACAACATATATTTATATATGTATATCCTAATTGGTGTGATTTTAATATTACTAATCTCTTTAACAAACTTAACCTAATATAACCATAACTCTTTAATATAACCATAACTCTATTGGGGTCCTAAAGTTCATAATCCACCATAAATCACGTTTTTAGATAAAACTGATTATACTGACACAACTTAGGACATGAGAGTAACCCGGGCTGTAGATCTCATTATATCTCCTTACACTTAGACATGATATATGACATAATCATTTTTAAACCATGTCTCTTATGAGGACATTTGCCCGACACTAATATGCTGATTTTTTCAACCCATGTGTCTCATTATTTCTCACATTTTCACACAATCTATATATAATCCTATACCAAACCATGCTTCCTGCGAAGACATCTTTGTCATACCAACACGTCTGGGTCTTCAACTCTAATTTTTAGAAAATGACACCTTTTAGGACAAGCTTATGTGCATTAACTTAAAAGGAATTTAAGGAAACGTTCATTTTCGTCTCAAAACTCTAAAATTACATGTCAATGTATATGAATCATATATAACACTTTCAAAGATGACGGAAGTTAATTAGAAGCTAAAAAATCCAATGAATTGTTGGAAAGAAGTTAAGGTTCTATTAATCGAATTTCGTATGCTTTTTCTCACACCAGATTACCATATACGATCAAAAAATGCATCAATTAAGTTAAATACTAATTTTGTTGGGTCACAAGGCTAACTGTTTAAAGAATGAACTTAGTGATCCATCGTATGATTAATATATAATATTCATTTCATAAGCGGTTCAATGTCATATGCATATAATTAAAATATTAATTAGCATTAAATTATCAATTGAAATTAATTAATTTAACATTCTCACTTACGCATGAACTGGATTTTATATAAATTAAAAGATTGGTGTATGTGATTGGTTATTTTAGTAGAATATATTATTTAAAATATAATTAACCTTCCTCCCAAAGGATATGGAAAATCAACCCACAAACAATCTTACGTTTGCCTCGGGAAGAAATATGAATACCCATCCGCCCCTCCAATTGCGGTCATTTGTCTCCTTCCGTTCGTCCCACATGGCTAATTTTGGGGCCAACAACTGTAGTAAATGCCCATCCTCTTTCGATTACAGTTTTTCTTTTTGGTGGTTCTGGAGCCCAGTTTCTATTCTCCTCTGGTTACAGAACATGTGACTTAACGCTCAGTGCCACGTGTTTCTTCCTTTTTGTTTTCTAATTTTCAATAATTCAATGAATGTTTTTCTGATAGTGTGGAGTTAACCCAATTAATTATAATAATCATAATGTCTTGCACAACAAATTTCTTAAGTGAGCATATACTTATAATTAATGCATCTTCTAATAATAGACGATTTTGATGGAAGCGTTAGAAACGTGTTCAATTAATTAATACGACCCCAGAGATGTCTGCTAAAAGAGCGGCAGTGGGCCTTTCCTTTCATTATCTTGCGACGACTTTTACGAGTCGGAAATGATTCATAAGCACACGCCAGAAAAACAGGGCAAAAAACAACAAAAGCTCTTGCACGCTGACAGGGGAGATCGAGAGAATCATCTTCGGCCCAAGTCACGTTTTTTTAACTTTAAGATAAGGGTTACTTGTGCCGATTGAAAACAACACATGATTAATCATAGATGAGTCCTTTTACACGGTCTGTCTTTGAGAAATAACAACCATTAACCCCCATTTGTTGCTACTTTGCCATAATAAGTGTATCGATGGTTAGTTAATGCTGGTCCATACGTCAACGTTTTCTTTTTTGGGAAAAAAAAAGAATTTATTCGATCATTTCAATTTTAATGGAAGTCAGTTAATACTTTCATTTCATCTTTTAGTCTAAATTTTCGATTTTTAACAATATTTTAAAAATTAAAATAAACCTTTTCCTTTTTATCTTTTCTATTACCGACAGTTAAGATAAGCGCCTTCGTGGTTCATACATCTACATTTTGTTTTGCTTTGTTCTTTTAAATTACCATCAGTGAAAATTGCTCCTTACGTTGTGATACTAATACCCAAATACTTAACCGCCACATTGCAACTTCCCAACTTACCCACGCGCTTTAACGCACTATAAATATTCTATAAACATGAGGTCGTAAATATCCGTTGCAGATAAGGTCCACGTCAGCTGCCGCCAACCTGCCACGTCTTGCCTCATCCAAATCGCGTGTTTCGCACATGCTGAAGTAGCGTTTGGACACAATCAAACCAAAAAAAACATCCTTACACATAAAGCAAGTACCAAACCAAACTATTTTCACGTAAAAATAACCCAAGCACATCTCACTCGTAAGAGGAAAAAAGAATTCAAAATCCTAACACACAATGGAATTATCTGTTTTGAAGAATTTTAGGTGTCAGATCTTTTTATTATGTACATAATTTACCACCGTCGCTTCTATTTTCTCTTTGAATTTTCCGAGAAACAAACAAAGGTTTACGCTTTACGCATACGCTATCAGAAGTGTTGACAAGAATCGCTCTGCGATATATATACAGAGAGGGTGTGTGCGTTAAGTCGGTAGAGAGTTTCGTGTTTATCCAGTTACCTCGAATTTATCAAAATCATGTAAGAGTAGAATCACAAAATTTATCCAAATTCGTTTTTATTGAACTTTGAACGGCTTGGGTTTGATTCGATTTGGTGATCTCTTAGCATAATTCTTAGTTTTTTTTTTCTCTTCCCTTTGTTTTTCTCGAGAAAGTAAAAAAGAAAAATATGATGCGAAGGCAGCAACAGGATCAACAGTCCAGAGTCTTCTATGAGCTTTCAACTCTGGTTCTTAATCTCCTCCGCTCACCGCAATCTCCGATCCCTTTCTCCGATCGAGCTCCGGCATCGGTTTCATCTTCTCCATCGTCGTCGGAGTCGAGGAGGAGGTTGTCGGGGGCGATGACGCAGATATCTCCTGCGGGGTTCGCATCGCTGCTGCTGGGAATATCCTTGACGCTGATGTTGTGTGGTTCGGTGACGTTTTTCATAGGATTTATGTTGATGCCATGGGTGTTGGGATTGGTGATGGTGTTTTATGTCGCTGGGATTGTTTCAATGATCTCTATGTTGGGTCGTTCTCTTATTTGTTATGCCACGGCTCCTCCGCCTCCGAGGAAGGAGATTCCTGGTAATATAAAGTTTTGTCCTTTTTAGCAATTTCATAGATTCTTGGAGATGGTATCCTTCGTGGCTTTGTTTAATTTGTTGACGATTTTGTTTGGATTTTGCAAAGTTTGAAAATTTTTCGGGTTTTGGAAGAAGATGGAAAGATGAGAATTTCCATTTTATCATTTTAATTGTTTAGTATCCACTGTTCACTAAAGTCCGTTGTTTTTTACTGCGTTATGTGGGTACAATTGATATTGAAGTTTGTTTCTTATGTGAAACTTTAGGTATCTGAATGCTTATTGTGTAGCTCGTATGTCTTATAACTTAGTCCTGTTTCGGTGATCTCTATTTGCGTGTTGTTACAAGCTTCCTGATACTTTTATGTATAGCTTTTAGTTCAAATGCTCGTTTCCTGCTATTGTCGTCATTTGTGAGTTTAAGTTTGTTTTCGTTTTTTAGTGCAAACGATGAGTTTTAGTTGGGTATTTAGTTATTATGGGGTTTGCGTTCAGCTAATGAGTAATTTATGGTTGATTTTCTATAATAAAGCGTTTCCTTCGGGTGGATTCTCATTGGATGAATGCGGAAATTTTCCAGATTATCTTTTTGACGCTTATGATTCTGTTCTTGGTGTTTGCGGCCAATTAACAGCTTGTTTGCCATTGTAATTGCAATTTGTGGGAGCTTCTACATTGAAAGTTAAGAGAAGCAACTCTTACCCCCAATGAGATTGTTAACTACAATCAAATCAGTAGTTAAAAATCTGACTGAGTATAGTTTTGTTTGATGCTGCCACATGTTCCTCAAAATGGGATAAAGCCAGAGTTTTGGGCTTTAAGTTGCCTAGGGTGATCATTTGGGGCTGTGATATTTAATTTTGTCCACACATTACTTTATGTAAATGTGTGAATTGAATTTAATAGAACATAGTAGAACAGTGTAATCGGAATAGAAGATTTGATCCGGATCATTTACTAACAATAGTAACCATGAGTGAAGTCATTTGCTTTTGTGATGCAAGTACACAACTCCCAAATAGAAATTTTGTAAATGAAGCTTTTAGTGACATTAAGAGTTTCTGGATCATTAAGATATTCAAAAATCTATTTCTGGTACTATCAAATAGAAATTCTATTTGGCAGGTTTTTTTCAACTTTTTATTCAATGTCAAATAATGAAGCTTGTTTTGTTGTTTGCACTTATCATGATTGAGTATTACTGCTCAAGTTTGCATTTTCAGTGTATTTTTTTCTTACAGAATAAACCACAGTCAAACTTCAGTGGTGTCAAACTGAAGTTGTTCAGTCCTCCATAACTGATGGGACTACATTGAATGCTTCTGATTCTGGTATAATGGCTTGTAGGTAAATTTTGTCCTAGTGCAAATGAATGAAATATGAATAGGTGTGGCATGCTTGTGTGAACATTTGTTCTTGGTAGTTCTGCAGAACCGTTGATTAACACTCTTTCGCTCAAAATTTGTCTGATGCAGCATGGAAACTTCTATAAAATTAAGGCTGTTCAGAAAGATGTTTTGAAGAGCAGTAATGTTTCCAGTAAGTGATGCTACCACGGCAAAGGCAATATGACTGCTAGCCAGCTTTTTCCAAGTATTGATGAAAGTAGTGTTTATACCTGTTCTCCCTGGTGGCAGAGATTCGTGGATATGGGTTCTTTAAGTAGAATATAGTGAATTTGAACTACTGTGTAATAAAATTGTTACTTTGTGCTGGGATGGATGGTCGTTCCCATTTTCTAAGTGATACAAGGTATAATACCTAATTATTTCTTTTAAATGTTTTTATATCCGTGATCTGCCCGTTACTTATGTACAGTAAAAGCTTGGCTTGTGTTCAGTCTTCAAGCGCGGTCTGAAATAGAGCATTCTGCGCATATAATGGATAACATTTGTTGACAGTTGGGGCAGTAGTTGTTTCTTATCCTTTTATTTATCTGAATCGATCTTCAGGATTCTTGGATAAGGCGGTTGGCAGAACATTCATTTAACTCTGAAGTAACCTTTCTAGCTTAGCCGTTAATGGCTTAGGAGTAATTGACGTTTCTACGTTGCCACTTGGCATAATTTGGATATAGCTGTAACCGGCGTTGTCCCGTCTTAGAGAAGAATCCTCAGCATGAGCTTCTCTGTTTACTGGAATGCTGTATCTTACGAGTTCTATTCAAATCAGAAAATTGTTTGTAGTTTGTCATGTGAAGTATATAAATAGGCGTTTTCGAGGACCATGCAAGCAACGGCTGAAACTTAATGTCCGCTAAATCAATGCCAGATCCATAGTTTTGCCTTATAGAGTGGAGCCTTTCTTCGCTTTTATTTTTCCGTAGGAGTGGGGCCAGCTGGTACGCAGAAGATGCGGACACGAAGCCAAAAATGCGCAGGGTGATGTCTCAGGATTCCTAAGGGAGGATACGTGGAGTTTATAATTGTCCTGTCAACAACACCAGCGTAGATTAGTCTACCTAACGATAATGCTTGTCAATTCAAATCCATTATTTTCCATTGAAAACGTTGCTTTTATTTTTTTTAATAACTCAGGTTTCGAGTTTCGCCCGACTATCCTGAGATCTATGAGCCATCTATTCAGATTCATAAATGGATAAATTCGGGTATAATTTTAGACAATATTAGAAGTTCCTGTTCCGAAAGATGGGTTATCACCAAGAGGATTACATCACCTTAATAAAGGTTGCTCTTCTCAAAATTTGAACTCACAACTTCCTTACAATCCTCTCTTCCTTTCTACCACTAGATTACCCCGTGAGAGGCGAAAACGTTGCTTTTAAGAAACAGACAATGAAGCTCACGGTCCACTAGACTAATGCCACCAAAAGGACAGGTGCCTGGCAACTAGAGACTAGAGCATTATCCTTTTAATAAATTAAGCAATTCCTACGTAATCAAGGCGTGGCATTGGACCAACCTTATTGAACGGGTCATTTAACATACAAATTTACATTAACGGTTACAAAAGAACCTTCAGATGATAGAATTAGTTGGTTGGGACAGATATGGATTTTCAGTTCTGAAGAATGGCAGAATACTAGCTATCATAAAACGCTTGCAAAAAAGCAAATATTAGAGAAACATGGAGACTTTTATATTCTTCATAAAAAGAAAAAAGGGAAGAAACAAGCATTATTGTCCCAAGAGACATAACTTCTCAATTGCATCAATCTTCTAGCAAACCGATTCCATTGACCATCCAAATGCTGTATAAAGGATGATAGAAAACCAAGGACTAGAATTTGACAAACACTATTGTACCAAAAGCTGCTAATCAAATGAGAAAAAGTGCAACAAGTGTTCAGCGAACTTCTGAGGCATGGTTGCACTTCATAATTCCTATCCTGTGTGGATATGAACACCAATTGCAATGAGAAATATGGTTATGAGGCCGAAGTAAATGATTGTGTGGATAAGTATCGAGAGCCCACTTGTCTGCATGTTCCCAAGCTCGACTACTCTGCTTCTTCCAGGCAACTGAAACAACAATCCTGGACTTAGCACCACAAAAAGCACTACTGCTATGACCACTGGACCCCAATCTGCCATGTCTGTTTCTGCTTTCTAGTCGATGTTTCTTCAGAAGGCTGCTTACAAACTCCTCTTTTATAGGCAGGAAAAGGCCGAGAATCTCTGATACGGTGTTTACCAAGAAAGGAATATAAGCAAATGAAGCAGCTGTAAAGAACAAGCATTGTTTCTTTCGGAAAAAAAGGCAGAAATACATTATTAAGAATTAACTTATTAATTTCCAGAAAAGGCAGAATTACATTATGCTTCACTGTCATAGTCGGTGTTTTGTATGTTCACACACGGCATTGGCATGTGGCTGTTTTTGTTAACCGCAAGTAATTGATCTATCCTTTCTTGTCATTAACATAGTTTAACGTCCAGTTGTAAAGTTTCAGTCCTTTAACTTGGGCCACTTTGTTATTCACTTTGTTATTTTAAATGTTTAGTTTGGCATTTAGTTCTTGGCATCTGTGACTGTAAACCTTCATTTTCGTGGCATTGTCTTCGGTTATTACACGTCAAGTTCGCTAGCATGAGCAGTAGAACGTTATAACACAAGCTGGGTTGTTCACTGGCTCGTGTTCCCTTGACCTGCTAGACCAGTATAAGTTAAAATTACTTTAGGTGCGGCAGGATCAACAAAGAAAACTACAACACACCACAAAAGCTGCAGCTGCAATATAGTATAGCTTTACTGCTTGCATAAAGTATTAGCTATTATAGGTGGTAATGAGTCTATATCTAAGCCTATTCAGTCTTGAATTAAACTTTTTATAAGAGACTTAAACTTTTTGTAAGAGACTTAAACTTGATCCAAATTCTTATCGAAGTTTGAAATATTTAACTCATCTAAAGATTGAATCACTTAATTCCTAATTTGACTCGATTCAATTCTTTAAAATTTTTAAAACTCATCAAATATGTTACCTCCATCTCAACGTCACTAACTTTTGCGCTTGAGCTTTATTTTAGATAGCAAATTTATTGCACATGATGAAAATTCATAGTTACCAATTCGCCATATTAAGATGAAAATTCAGTCTAACCTTTAAAAGAGAAATTTTCATATTGTATATGATAAATCACAATCACTAATTCATCACTAAAGATTTTATGTAGGATGAGAAATCAATAAAGAAACCAAGAAACAGTTGCAATTTTGCCTACTTGTTAATCTAAGTTTTTTTTAGTTTATTGTAATCAAAATAATATTGATTTATGTGTGAAAATTTTGGATTTCGGGTCTATCTCGGACTTTACATTCCAAATTTGATGTAAAGTCCAAAATTAAAAAAAAATTGAGTTTGAGCTAAATCCTAGTTAGCTTGGGTTGAACTTGTTGGCTTTGGATCATACCAGGTTGAGGTTGAGCGTTTATGTTATCCCTAGTATTTATTTTCTATGCAATAGTGTTTCCAAGTCAGGAGAAAGTTTTTGGGCGCTCAAACGATATCCATATATCTTTATTACAACACTTAGTGTCAAGGAATCTTTTTGGGTGCAGTGAGATTGACAAAAATTGTCATTCTTTATGTGATAGTCCTCGACCTAAAGTTGACCTCAACCTTTTCCGTAATTACTGATCAACAAGTTTGTTTTCAAGAGCCTCATTTTACTTTCGTTTTTGTATTTCACTTACACTTATCACACAGATTAGCACAAATCGAATAAGAAAGGTACAATAAAGCCAACTAATATGGCTATATTTTATATATTTATAGGGTTAAATTAATTGTAATTTAGCACTTTTATGGCATGTTTTATAGAATTATATATAATTTAATGTTTGATTCATTGAGTTGTAGGTGATTATTTAAGGAGGAAACTCAAATTTAGGTGCAACTTTCTTTATAATTGTCCGATCAAGCTAATTTTGGAGTTTTTGGAAGGTAACATGATGAACAACAATTTATAAAAGGCATCAGAAAATGATTCCAGCTAAAAATGTCAAAAAACTTGAGAAAAAGTAGAGAAATGGGGTAACACAAGACTAACATAGGTCCATATTGGTTATGTTGTTTGTCCAGAACATAATAATGCCAGATAAAAGTGGAACTAGCATCATATTTGTAATATTTGCATCTTTAAAGTTTAAAATAAAACTAATGTCAATCTAAAAGTTTAACAGTTACAATCTTGTGATTTAGAATCTAAGGATACATGCAATTACATGTTTAATCACCTTTAAAAATTTTATGTAATCCTAGCTTATAAATACTTGTATTAAGGTTTTTTGTGGATAACTTTGGAGGTCAATGATAACCTCCTCCCTTATTAAGTTGTTAGTTTTAGGGTGTCTTCGCTTGAAGGAGAGACTTAGAGCAAGATTAGAGGAAACTATAATAGCTCTTCTGGTAATTTCTTTGTCTTCTAGCTCTTCTGGTAATTTCTTTGTCTTCTTCATTTTATGTTAAGATTACTTTATTTTAGTTTTGTTTTCACTATGTTTATGAGTTAAATTCCTACTTAGGATTAGGAATGTGGCTCGTGATGGATTCTTCGATTAATAATGAAAGATGGATTATTTATTCGGTTGAATTTATTCTCTTTGTTCTTAAGTATTGACTTTGTGGTTGATCATTAGATTCAAACTTAGGGTTTGTATGAAGGATCAAAAGATGAAGTAAAATCTGTGCACTTAGAGAATAAATACCTTAGATTTAAAGAATAAAAGAAACATATACTATTGTGATAACAAAAATATTAACTAGGTGCTTAATAAGTCTGATTAAGTTGAATTGTGAGTTGAAATATGGTAATTACCTAATTAAACATACTTATGTGCCTTGAGAGAGAATATAGATACTTTAGGTTAATTTTTATTTAATCATGATAATGAATCTTGTGTAATAATTGAAGTTCCATATAAGTGAACCTTGAAAACCTTAACAATCATCTTATTAATTTCTTTTATTTAGTTTAATTATATTATCTTGTTAGTTTAGTAATTTAGTTATGTTTCATAAATACTTATTTTAATTAGTTTATTGTTATATTAGGTTTAAAGTGCATAGGAATATAGTTCTTATGGCTCGATATTTCGGATTACTCTAGTTTTAATAATTTACTAGAATTGATTATATTGACTTGTAGATAAACTTGATCAAGTTTTTGAAACTATTACTATGGAACTATTTATTCAGTACTTTATTAATCTTATCTTTTTTTATTTTTTATATAATTTTATCTCACTCTCTTATGTTTTTTTATTTAAAATTGGCATCATAATCAAGTATTTTCATATTTGACATCAAAAGTTACTATCTTTTAAATCAAATAAAATGTTATAGAATCTTAATATGGCCAATGGAAAGGCGTACTATCATTATGACATATATGGTCATCCTTCTTAAAGATCCAATTGGACTAGATAGTTGAGACAGTAAGTAAAAGAGATCAAGCCAAACTTCCTAGTAATACCAAGGTGAATTTTAGAGATCAAGTATTAACCACTCTACTAAAGGGTAATAAAATATTTGATGTTAAAAATGCTAAAGATAAAGAAGTACAAAGGTTATCCATTCATGATAAAGAGGGAGAGGAAATGATGAACATAAGCAAATTTGTTCCAATATCATCTTCGTTTGGCATTTATCACAGTCTGGAGTTAGAGGATGATTTGGACATAAATAAATCAATGTTGGTCTCTTCCATAATAGGTGTTAGTCTAGAGAAGCAAACACATTGACACAATGTGAAAATGATTCCATGCTAATGAATGTTTGAAATAGATAAAAAGGAGGATATATTTGTTCTTATACTAATGACGAAGAATATTGAATGCTCAAAAGATCTCCTTTTCAAAAAGAAAAAGTTTGAGGAGTTATAAGTGGTTAAGTTAAGTGAAGAGGACTCCTAAATCTTACAATTAGAAGAAGAAGAATGGGGTAACCTAATCCCAATGAAACATACGGGAGTTAAGGAACCTTAAATTCTAAAGAAGTGTGAAAAAATTAAATAATTCAAAATGAAAGGCTTGAGTAGGATGTCTACGTAAAAGAATTCTAAAGAACCGTTTGTCAGGAAGCAATCCAACATTCTAACTTTCTTTTCTTTTAATTTAGTTTCATAATTATAAATTTCTACTAATTTTTAGTTAAAGTTCTTTTGTAAGTAGTTTTGTGATGGACTTATATGGATTCTACCTCACTAACTTAGTATGGATAAAGGGGAGATTTCTTTACCATATTATGGATAAAGAGGAGATTTCTTTACCATATTTATATCTCTTACTTAATTTAGTTAACTTACTTATTTGGCATTAAGGACAATGTCATTTTTAAAGTTGTGATTGCAATGCAAATTTAACAAAAATTTTTTGGTGTTGATATTTTGATTTTACTTAAGTAATCATGAGAGAATTTGAACCTTCATGTAAAATTATTTGTTTTGAATATAGATACCTTCTCTGATTTTAAATTTATAGAAATTGAATTTTATAATTTTGATATTATATGTAAGATATGTACAAGTATTAAGATGATAGAAACAAATGATTGAGTTTTAGCCAATTACCTACCTTTATAAATTATTCCATTGATGAACCTTTTTAAGCCTTATATGAAAATTTTGGTCAATTTCTTTGTAATCCTTTTCTAAATAACCTTGAGCTTAAAATAAAAACAAGTAATTACATGAAAATTAAGGCGTGTTTATACGTGTCGTTACATGGAACTCATTTAGTGTTTATATGCCACGTTAATAGACGTTATTTAGTATGGACACCAAGTGGAATATAAGAAAAAATTAATTCATTACTTAAAATTCCGACTTAAAAAACGAAGGATGCATCCCTCTTCTTCTTCAACAGATGTTTGTCTTTATAACCGTAAAATCGTTGATGGACAGATGTTTTAACCAATTTTCTTCCCTCGGTTGTGCCTTCACTCTAATTCTAGAACGCACCATTGCTTGTGCCTTCTTAGTAGTTTGAGTGTGAGATCTCTCTTTTGGCATTGGAGGTGAATGGGCAGTAAGGCTTTTGAAGATCTGAAACATACATATGCTGTGAAAGAAGACCGAAGTAGGTAGTGAGAGTCATGGTCCCTTCTAATATTTGGATATAAATTTAAGATGTTTTAATATCTACTTTATTCCTTTGCCCTAACAATGTTATGTTTACGTAAATAATTTTATCTTCTTGAAATGAGTTTGATTATTGGGTTGAATAACGTGTTGACAATAATTTTTTCATGAAAATTTCTATTATACATTTGAATATAAGATATGATCAGGTTTTCTCTTCCGCATGTAGTTTACATTGTATGTAGGATATGCTTTGTGTCACTTAGTTTAGCTTCATTGTTAGTTGTCCATGTTTTGATATTGTCTATGTGCTAGGTTCAAGATAAAGTATGACATTCATGGAAGAGATGCAGATTATTAAGAGGAAACAAAGTTAGTTATGTAAACATCATTTAGCTGTCAGTGGGTGCATAATTAATATTACAGCATGAGCTCAAGTAGTAGTTCTTCAAGGTAATAAGGTTGATCAGAGGATTTAATTTGGATGTGATTTTGTATTGGGATGGAATTTTTAAAATTTTCTACTTTGGCTATAAAGGGACACATTCTAAGCTTGATATGAGGTCATGCAAGCTGATTTCTTCAACTTATCCAGTAGAATGGGACTATGAAGGAGCGGTTAAATATTGTTACTGTAACTTGAAAGCATCTAGATGGACTTCATGGATTGATGAAAATCCAGGAAGAAGGTTTAATGGTTGTCGACTCTTTTCGGTAATTTTGGTAAATTTTTATGTTGTTTTAACTAAATATGTTCATATATTTCATTAACGAAACGTTGCATTTTCTTTTATGACAGAGTGAAAATGTTTGTGGATTTCATGAATGGCATGATCAAAGATTTTGTCCAAGAGCAAGACAGATTATTTTAGAGCTGAAAAGCAGAGAGAATATGCTATATCGTCAAAATAATCTATTGAAGGCGAAAGTGATAGAGTTAAGAGAGAATGCAATAGAAATTATGCAAGCTAAAAGGATTGCAGAAAAGTTGAAGTTGAAGAATGAGTTAGTTGGCAGGAGGACTAGTTATGAAACACAATCAGCAAAGTGTTGGAAATGGAGCGCTTGTTTAAGCTTGTGTTTAGTATTGTTGCTTATGTTTGTTTGTCTAAATAATGAGGGCAAAAAAGGCAATAGTTATACTTGTAAAGCCTTACCTGGAAGTGGTTTGATGTACTAGAATAATGCATAAATGTTCTTCACCTAACTTGATGTTAGAAAGTGCAAACTGTTAGATGTTTTAACATCTATTATATTACTAATTTGATGTTCTTGCTTAAACAGGTTTGATGTTTTATGTAGTAGCCTAAACATGTTTGATGTACTAGGTAGAAAATGTTTAATATTTCAACATTTGGTAAGCAAGTAATAGTAACAATGATAAAACCAGCTTTTTGATCCACTGTAGCTTACACTTTGTTCTCATTAGTAGTTGTAATGATGTATGCTTATGTTAAGTAGAGTGAATCAGTAAATCCCTTATATGATTGAAACAACAAATAGTTATATGCCAAATATATAATATAGCTTACATTATGATTCTTTGGAGAAAACCTTACATGAAAAGCTGGGGCACCACCATTTAAAATCTATATAACAATGCATTGGAGTCCAAACATCTTAGGTTTCCATGAAAAATACAAAATATTGTAGTGTGCATTATATTTCCATCTATAGAATTTAAGCTTTCCATGAAAAATACAAAATATTGCAAACAATGTTAACAATTTCAACCAAGCTTCCATCACCCTTCCATCACCATCAGTAACCCATTCATGATGTTCAACTAAAAGCAAAAAATGTACAAGAAATGAAATCGATACTGAAATTGGAAATCATCACTAATAGTCATTACTTCATAAAATTAATCCCAGCAACATCCTTACAATCTATTATTGCGTAGTTCACTAATAGTCATTGCTTAATAAAATATGACAACCCTAGTTCACTGACAATGAATTGTTAAGTTTATAAATTTTTTCCCTTTGAAGATGCGGTTTGACTTTGTTAGCTTGAATTCACATGCATAGTAACACCTTCCTTCTCAATTGCTGATTTCTGCCCAAGGTTTAGTAGTCTCTAACTACACTTCCAGGTTGTAGATAAAATCCAAATGCTTGTTAAGCTGTATGAATTTATGTTAAGTAAGAATGCAAAAATTTTACACTTACATTTAGTATCTGCAACCTTGTGGTTTCATTTATGTATACCCCCAACCCTTCCATTTGTTTCTTGATCTTCCTATTTACTTCTTGTTAAAGAGAAGAGTATGTCACAGGCCTTTTTCCTTAGATACTTTTCAATATTAACCCTACTGTCTCTCATAGTACATATGGCATATGCACAAGGAATACTAGACATGATATATCTCCTACATGAACATATTTTATTATAAAGCCTCATCACATATCTGTTCCGTCCATAATCAATCTCATACTCTCCTTCTCCATTATGATGCATTGAATAATGTTGAGCAATCATGACACTCTTCTCAATTGCTTCCCATATTCTTTTCCCTAAATTACCCGTCCACTTCGTAGCCTCTTTCCTTTTTCTCATAATTCTTTTCATCAATTCTCTTCTAAGATTCTCAAATAACCTTAAAACTAACATTTTCCTTGCATCAATCAAAGTCTTATTGAAAAATACAAAATATTGCAAACAATGTTAACAATTCCAGCCAAGCTTCTACTACCCTTCCATCACCATTGGTAACCCATTCATGATGTTCAACTAAAAGCAAAAAACCTACAAGAAATGAAATTGATATTGAAATCGGAAGTCATCACTAATGGTCATTACTTCATAAAATTAATCTTAACAACATCCTTACAATCTATTGTTGTTCAGTTCACTAATAGTAATTGCTTAATAAAATACACAACCCTAGTTCACTAACAATTAAATGTTAAGTTTAAAATTTTTTCTTTCCCTTTGAAGATGCGGTTTGACTTTGTTAGCTTAAATTCACATGCGTAGTAACACCTTCCTTCTCAACTATTGATTTCTGCCCAAGGTTTAGTAGTCTTTAACTCTCCTTCCAGGCTGTAGAAAAAATGCAAATGCTTGTTAAGCTGTATGAATTTATGTTAAGTAAGAATGCAAAAATTTTACACTTACATTTAGTATCTGCAACCTAGTGGTTTCATTTATGTATACCCCCAACCCTTCCATTCGTTTCTTGATCTTCCTATTTACTTCTTGTTAAAGAGAAGAGTATGTCACAAGCCTTTTTTCCTTTAATGCTCTTCAATATTAACCCTACTGTCTCTAATGGCACATATGGCATGTGCACAAGGAATACTAGAGAAGTTATATCTCCTACATGAATATATTTTGTTATGAAGCCTCACCACATATCTGTTCTATCCATGATCAATCTCATACCCTCTTTCTCCATTATGATGCACTGAATAATGTTGAGCAATCATGACACTCTTCTCAATTGCTTCCCATATTCTTAGCCCTAAATTACCCTTCCACTTCGTAGCCTCTTTCTTTTTCTTCATAATACTTTTCATTAATTCTCTTCTAAGATGCTCAAAAACTAACATTTTCCTTACATCAATCAGAGTCTTATTGAAGGCCTCACATAAATTATTGTCAACTAACTCAATTATGGAATCTTTCCTCTGGAAAGCCCGGCACCATTGCTGAACTGGTGCATAACTCTCAATATCTTCTGTTACCCTTTGGTTCTTGACTTTGAGTTTATCCAAATTTTCTTCATATTCCCTTACTGTGAATGATTTTGCAATTTTCCAAAATTTCTCCTTTTTCTCTTCCCCTTTATGTCCTTTTCCATGCCAATTGACATAAACATGTCTAGCCCAAAACCTGTGCTCATCATTTGGAAACAGATCAACAATGACTCTATCAAGTCCTTACAATGGAAAACATAACCATATCATAACAGTTACACTCTCTATGAAAGTAAAAACAAGATTGATATGAAACTTTTACCTTTTATTGATCAATCATTATAGTCCAACCAATTCCGGAGCCCAAGTGAGGTAAATCTTCTTTTAGCCTTTTAATGAACCACTTCTATATGATTGTTGACTCAACTTCAACCATAGCCTAAGTAATAGGAAACACTTGATTGTTTCCATCTCTTCCCACAGCACATAGAAGTTTACCCTTAGTTTTGGTTTTCAGGCAACATCTATCTAGGCCAAGAAAATGCCTACATCCATGCCAAAACCCATGTTTAATAGCTTCTAGGCATATGTACATTCTTTTAAATATAGGTGGAGATGTTGGAATTGGTCGAGACATTGTCAATGTAACATTGCTACATCCTAGGCATATCTACTATTTTTTTTCTTTGCTCTTCTCACCATACTCATGGACACTTCAACGCCTAAACAATCCTTAATGTGAAATTTTATATTATCATTCTTCATTAATGGCTTCCTTTTAAGCTTATCCTTTAACAAGTTAGCTAAGATGTTGGTGTTCATCTTAGGATTTGTATATACCCTATTACAGTTATAATTATTCCTGAATTTACTAACTTGAAATGACTACAAATTTCTATCAAATGCTCTATATATGTACTGATTGACCCAAATTTATGCTATAAATTGGCCCTACTTTCTTAAGTATTTATGCATTTGTTGACTCCTAATTCAT
>JAOSBN010000003.1:7889548-7904987 GCA_027563595.1 Erythroxylum suave
CTTAGGATCAATTCTGCACTGGTTCCTTGAGAGTCGACCCGAGGTTGCACCCTATATTGCAATTCTTGGTATAAATTAATTTTGACCGGTTTCCAAGAATCAATCTTAGGATTGAATGATAAGCCGCGATCATGTACCAAGGACAGTTCTCAGTCCTACATTTACCTTGGACAAAGTTGGGCTTATTTTTGGTAAACATGACAACCCTCTTTGTTTTAATGGATAACAATCTCACTGCATGCTTAAAATGCAAATGATTAAGAAAAATCATCCTTAATTCAATATAAGGCTCAGCTGCATTTTCATCATAAACATGGTATTTCCTTTTCCTCCTAGTAGCATCATCTAACATTTCATCTATATCACTAACGAGTTCCATACTCATCACTATCATAATATTCAGAGAAATCTATCTCATCTTTATCATTTGCATAACCTGCATCAGCTTCACCTGGTCCATTATCTTCATTCGGACCATTACCTTCATCTTCTTACTTTAAATCCTATTCAACATCTTCATCCGAACCATTACCTTAATCTCCTTGCCTTAAATCATCTTCATTCTGACCATTACTTTCATCTGGTGGCTCTAAATCCTCTTTAACCTCTATATTTGTATCAACTTTGTTCTCTATATTTGCATCATTTTCATCCTCCACATTTAGCACATTGTCTACATTACCTACATTACCTCCAACTACATTATAAACATCCTCACCATTTTCTTCAACTATATTACCCTCATTACAATCATCCTTAATCACTTCAACAGGGGTATCCACACTATGTTCAATGTAAATATCAATACCACCCGTGCCCATCATCTGACTAACCATATCTAACACATTAGCATAATCTTGTACAACTCTCAAACCATTACATAGCTCAAAACCAGGCATAAGATAAAATATCTTCTTTACATTGTTATACCCACTTCGTTTACAAACATCAACTAGTTCAAAATAGCTCAGTAAGTCAAGATCAAATTGAATTTCATCAACAAAACTATCTTCATACATAACATTATCACCCACATTAACAAAACATCCCACATGGTGAAACTGCAGAGTTACTTCATCAAATGTCATTATGCCAAACCGAAAAAACCAACTCCAGGAAAACATAAACACTCAATCAGAATGTTGAAAGGAAAAATTGAAGTAAAACTTAAAACTTCAAGCCTAACACAGCACATGATGCTTAACATATTCAAGCAATTCCATCAACCAACTTACCATGTTCTAATGATTTATTATGGCTCAATGTTTAAATAGAACCCTTATTCAATTCAATAGTTACATCAACTTTAACTTACTAGTAATTAGAGTCTTTTAGATATACTAACAAAATTAGTTGTAATTAAACAAATACACACTTATACGACAAAAAGGATGCAGGAGGGCAACGAAATAAAAAGGATCAAATTAAGATTTTGTTCAACCAACTGGTTTTCTATTGTGCTCTGATTGGTGGGAAAGAAGAATTTTTCTACCAATCAAAGCACAAAGAAAACTAGTTGGTTCTACTAGCTACCCATTTTGCAACTGACCATCATTAGTAGAAGATGAAAACTAATACTAGTTTGCTTCTACCCATCTCATTCATAGTATCTTCCTCGGACTATGTTAACATCAAACTTCTCTAACCTCATATTTCTTTTTACCACTCCAACCACTTCTCTAACCTCAGTCCTTGTTCAATCAAATGTTTATCACTCTTAAGTCTAACTGATAATACTTTAATTGTAGGACTTACCCTAGTTTCAAGAGATGATGCGTGAACCAAGGAACCCAACCCCTTCAATCAATAGTAGAGAGCGGATCGGAGGATGGTGAAGACCAACGAACACAACCCCTTCAATGAATGATCAAGGGCGAATTTGGAGAGGGCAACCCTTGATAAAGATGCATGAACCAAGCAAGATTTCCCTTGCATGAAGACTCGAGTGAAATGGCTGACGGTGAAGATGCGTCAAAGAGGGGAGTGACGATGGGATTTAGGGTTTTCTGTAAGTTTTTTGTTTTTCTGCTTTTACATTATGAATTTTACAGAATTAATGAATTTTACAAAAATTTTAGGTTAAAACTTTAAACCTTTTACTTTTTTGTACGTGGCCTTTAGTGCCATGTTGGCTACATGTAACAACACATGTAAACACGTCCCAATTTCTGTCAAAAAAGTTTTTCATTCAGCGGACCCATGAAATTATAGCCTTTAAATGAGCTGGTTTGGAGTTAATGTTCCAAATTGATCGAACTCAAAAAGATTAAGCCCTAATTTGGGATTTTAGCCTAAAAAGTATAAAGGAAGTGGATTTGCAAAGTAAGAAGAATTAGTAAAGACTTATTATCAATTTTTATTTAATTATTTTGCCAATTATGAGTTAATCCCTATTCTTTTCCTTTGTTAACTTACATAACCTTTTGGCCTTGTTACATCCTTGTTCAAAAACTTTTGATTTTTATTTGTATATATCTATTAAATTAGTGGAGATTAGATGATTTTCAAAAATATGGGAAGTTTAATTACATAAAAAGATGATAAGTGTACCTCACTAGATCTCAACACTCGTGTGAATAAGTAATATCTTATGACAAAATTATCATATTAAAGTATTTGATCTTTACGAGGAAGTTAGAATAGTATTTGCATTGTTTTGTTTGTAAAGTAATTTACATAAGAAGTATTGTATGTTTAAGTATTACAATTTGATTAATGTTTGAATATGTATCTCTAATGTTATTAACTATAAAGTTAATTAATGTGTGTAAATTGATACATATGGGTATCATTTTAGTAAAATATTAAGAGACTATAACTCCTTTACTAGGGACACATATGGGTTTAAAGGCTTAAGTTATATGTTAAATACTACCACACACCTCTAAAAGTGAAATCAATTTTTGTTATAGCTAGGACTGTTAGTTAGCTAGGATACTTATTACCAATTTCTTGAGAACAAACAACAAATTAAGATTCGGATAATTTGAAAGGATTATATTTTACATGTTTATAAGAGAAATTAATTGTAACTTAGCATTTTGTGGAATATTTTATAAGAAATTATATGATATTTTATTATATTTGATTCATTGACTTGCAGATGACTAATGAAGGAGGAAACATGAATTTGAGCATAACTTTATCTACAATTATCCTATTGAGGTGATTTTAGATTCTTTTCGAAGCTAACATAATAGGAGATAACTTTGTAGAAGGCATCAAAAATTAATTCTAGCTTAAAAATGTCAAAAAACTTAAAGAAAAGTATAAAAGTGAAGTAACATAGGACCAACATGGGTCTGTGTTGGACCCTTGTTGGTTGTTTTGTTTGTTCAAAACATATTTGATTCTAGACATTAAATGGAAACGACATTAGATTCATCATATTTACACCCATAAAGTTTTTGAATAAAATCAATACCAGTCTAAAAGTGTAACTTGCATCAAACTCGTTATTTAGAGTATGAGAATATGCATAATTTTAAATCTAATCGTTGTAAAACTTTTATAATCTTAGTTTAAAAATACTTATATCAGGGTTTTATTATAGGAGAATAGGCAGGGTACTGACAAACTCCTCTCTTGCTAAGTCATTAGCTTTGGGGGTTTTTTTAACACATAAAAGAGGGATTGGGAGCAAGATTGGAGGAGATTTTGCGATGGTATACATATAACTCTTCTAATTTGGTCATTATTTGCTTTCTTTCACTACAAGAAAAATGTCATTTTGCGAAAGAAATTATCAGATTAGCGACAGTCTTTACCGATGGACAAAGGCGTTGTAGAAACGACCGTAGTTAATAATTACCAACGAAAACAGAATGACGATTCAGGTAGCATCGGTAAATATACCGATGATTTATTTTGCGGTTGACTATCGGTAAATTTACCGACAAAAAATAATTTGTCAGAATATTTATCGATGATTTTGTCCTATTTCGTCGATAAGTTTGTTAAAACATTACAGATGACTATGTTTGTTCCGTTGGTAAATGTGATGACGGAATTAGTTATTTTGTCTGTGATTACTGACGGTTATTGGTATTTCGTCGGTAAGTAGAATTGAATTTATCGATGAAACAACAAATTTTCATCGGTAAATTAACCAAAAATTTTAAAAATATATAATATATACCGTCAATAAATTAAAATTATGGTTGATATAATTTAAATAGTTATAAATTTAACAATATACATTTAATTTGTTCAAACAGAAATTTGATTGATGATATAAAGATAAAAATATCTACATTGTACATAATAAGTATTTGTATTATAAAAGAAATGACTAAATACACTATTGATCTGGAGACGACGGATGCTTTGATTGGTACGATGAGGTGTTACCCCTACCTTTCAACTCATCCATCTCATTACGGAGTTGAGTTATGTACTTCATCAATGTCTCCACTGTGCTCTGAAGATGTTGGACTTAATCGGTTGTGGACTGCCTATTAGATGCTGATGTACTAGATATGGATGATTGTGAATAACATGTATTCGTAAATGAACCTAAGTCGAATATCCTTCCATGATGGTCCCTACCACACACCATATGGAGATAGGTTTCAGTCTCATCAACAACTTTAGATTGCTGACACTGTCATTGAACGCTTTCTTGTATTTGGTCCTATCACAAGACAATGTTTATATTAGTAAGTGATAATTATTAAACATTAATATTAAACCATAAATTTCACATATTTAGTTCTCTACAACAGCTGTTGATGAATGTTATACTGTCATGCTTCTTAGTATGAGTGTGCAAAAGCGCTGATAGGGTGTAGGCCTCATACTCATAGACTTTCCCTACATAAGAATAAAATGTTATAAGTGTACTAGAATTTATAAAATTTTTGATAGAGTTTCTCCTATTTTTATGATATCTATCCCCTGTTGAACAAAGAAAATAGCTCAACAATACAACCATATATGGCACCAGACATTTATAACATTATCATTCTCAACAAGAGACACATACTTTAATTCCAAAATTCACTCATCAAATTCAATTGAAATACAACAAAGTAAAGAAATGAGAATATAAATGTAAAGTATCGAACTTACAAGTCTTTCTGCATGCTCGTGGTGGGTAATAGATTCTCCCATATGTATGGAAAGACTCTCTCCCCTTGCTCCTCCACGTCTATTGGCTGAATTATGCTTGAAATGAACATTGTCTTAGGTGATGTCCAATACTGCTGTTAATGACTCCATATTTGTTAACGACTCCATATTTGTTCAAAGATGTAAGACAGTCGTACACCGACTTGCATATCACAGTAATAAAATCTCGATAATGTGTACGTACTCATCTCTCTCATACTCTATACACGATCGCGCTAAATTGAGAATCCTAAAAAATTCTTTCTGAAACAAAAGGAAAAACATTGGATTAATACTTATGATGTAATAATATTTATCTAATCAATTTATAAAACTGTTAATTAAAAAAGATAATGTGTATAATTAGATAAACAAAATTTCCAATTCCTTATAGAGAGCCACAAAAGTCTCTTTACTGCTCTAGTTTATTTTCTTCCATTTTATAGGCTTGGAGGATAATTACACTTATGTTCAAACAGAACAACCCATAACTTTGTTTATAAAGCTTGCATTGTGGTTAATGAACAAATTTTTATTATTGGTGGTTAAAAACGTGCCTTTATTCATAAACTTGGGTTACCTGTACACAAGGGTTCTCATAGGTGCAAGGTTTACTTGTATTATGTAGGGCTTATATGTATGAACACACAATCTTAAAGTTTTGAGAACAAAACTGACATTTTATGGAAGTCTTTATGTGAATATAGAATTGTACATGATTATATGTCAGGGTGTGTTCTTCTCTGGAAATCAGAGGTAAAGACATAAGCATGTTAGTAGAAAATTTTATGAAAAGCGATATAGTTTGAGGAACGAACATTTTAGCGCTTATGTCATTGTACACGAAAAAGTAAAAAGATTTACGGTCTGAAATAAGAACATGTTATCACCTATTTATGTATAAGAGTAAATATCATAAGATCTATGGCTTAGGACAAAGCTGTACATGAGAGATAACCTTATCTACAAATTAATTCTTTATTATATTTTGAACTCTAAAAGGATTCTATAACTTATTAGAGTCATTTTAAAGTTAGCTTGGGTTTAGTAAGGAGTAAGTTGCAGTCAACTGTAAAAGCTAGAATGTAAAATTAACTATACTTATGTAAACATGGTTTATATATAGGAAATTTGTGATACTCATTAAGTGAATTATTGGTCAACGTAGTTTTCTTAGCTCCAAATGATGTAGGCATACCCAACTAGCTGAACCTCATTCAAATCTTCTTCTTGGTTATTGTTTATTTCTTTCTTAAATCTATCATTGTTCGATATACATTAATTCTTAACAAATGGCCATAGGGCATAGTTAAGGTAATAATAACTTTTCTTGAAAGAGTTGAAGTGGAGAAATTAATAAAAATTGGAATTTTGGACTATTACAACTGAGAGTGAAGAATTTACTAATACAGTAAGGCATTAGAGATAGCAAAAATGGCTCAACTCAAAGTCAATGGGGCCGACTCTAATTAATTGGGATATAAGTCAAGCTCCATCTTTAAATAAGCTTAAAGCTAAGTTCAAACTTAAGACTTTATGGACTGGTCTAGCGTAAAACCTAAACCTGTCAAATTAAATTGTTACATAATATGTATACTAGGAAAGTTGTGATTTAAAGACTGACTTTACATAACAAGAAGTTCTATATTACAGGGACTAACTCGAATAAAAAAATTCCTATAGAGGATGACTAAGTTCTACATACATAGGCTTTTTATGTCAATAAAATATGTGTAGTAAAACACTTCTCTTGTTTGTGCGTGTTTTACATAACATTAGAACACCTGGTATTCCTAAGTGTTTAGTGAGAAAATTCCTTTTCTCTTGGGTTTCTGATTCTTCCTTAAGGAGTAGAATTTGTGCAAGTTTTGGGTCACCTTTACAGAGTGACCATTTGTTATTACCACTAGCCCAAAAAGGAATGGCTCTGACAGTTCGACTAACCCCTAGGATTTAACCAATAAAAAGTTCACGCATTAGCCATACACATCAACTGAAGTCGTCGATATATATCCCTCACCAATAGTGTGTGGTTTTTTCTCTCAGTAGAAACTTTTTTTATATCACCTCCTATTGGCTAGCCTAGTTCTCTATAATCCATATTTGTGGTTAAATTAACTAAAATCTGTCTAGTTGTAAGGTACAACTATCAACCAATTCAAATTTGACTTCCTTTTTTAATGTTTCCTTTCATTAAGCAATAAAAGTTAGGTTTCTATCCATTTTAATTTTGATATGGTTAACATTAATCCATCAAATTTTATTTGATTTTAGTGATGTCCGAAATCACCAAAAACAAGTTGAATGGCTCTAATTATCTGGAATGGAGTAAGACATTATGACCATACTTATAGGGCATTGATAAAGAAGATCACTTAACTAACGATTAACCTAAAGATGAGATAAAATAGACATAGCTAAAAGATGATGCTACTTTGTTCCTACATATATGAAAATCTATTAAAAGTGAGATAATTGGTTTGATCAATCTTTATGAACTTGTTAAGGAGCTAATGGAATATCTGGACTTCTTATATTTTGGAAAAGGCAATATTTGTTGGATTTATATGGTGTGCCAAGCATTTTATTATGCAGAAAAATAGGAAAATCTCTCACAAGATATTTCTTAGACTTTAAGAAAGCCTATGAGGAGCTCAATATGTTATTGCCTTTTAGTTTGGATATTAAAAGAACAACAAGCTTAGCGAGAGAAAATGGCTACCATAAGTTTGACTTCTTCCCTTTGAATTGGAAATTGCAAAGTCTCAAATCTTTGTTGGTTCTGAAATTACTTCTTTATAGTACATATTTAGTATAGTAATCTATGCAAATGGTACTCCATCTGTTCAATCTAATAGCTCTCTTGTCAGTCACAATAATAAATGGGGGATTAAGCAATTTTGATGATATAGGATAGGATTCAAGAAGAATTTTGTGTCATTATTATTATTATTATACATGACATATAAAATATGATTACAGTAAGATGTAGAATAAGAATAAGAATAAGAATAAGAATAAGAGAAATCAGTCAACTCATATTGCATCTATTATTGATACATCTGAAAGGTTTATCTTAATTTTTGCAAAAGAGAATCATTGAATTCTTCATTTACCCTTTTCGCTATTATCGTTAAGTTAGGTAAACCAAATATATGTCTTATTACTTCCTCTTTCATGGCCCATATGATTGTAGTTGTTGTTATAAGTTATGAAAGTTTCTCTTTCTCCAACAACTTAACAACATTTAGATCCATAACATTATCAATAAAAGTCCAAACTAAGACAAAGCAAGCATTTAAAATTATAAAATTCAAGGGACTCTCAACAAAATTATAAAATTCAAGGGACTCTCAACTGAGTTGTTGAGTGCATTTTTTGGATTGAGTCAAATAGAGAGATCTTGACTATAGGAATCATATATAAATCCATATTTTCTCATAATAATTTTACCAACGCTTCTTTAAATTTTTTAAAATAAGATTATTTTGTTAATGTAATAAAAACAATGTCATTTTGTGTATTGTTGAATTAAAAACCAAAAACTAGAACTATTACTCACCCTAGCCCTAATTGTCTTACCTTACCCCTACTTCTCTATGGGCCTCACTCTCTTTTACCTAATCTTGTATGCCTCTCTCTCTTTCGTCAACACTACTGTATGGTCTCTTTTCTCTTGGCGCCTACTTGGTTTTCTCTCCACATGACTAGTTTTCTCCTCACTTATCTAATTTTCTCTTTATTTGCTTGCTTAACCTCTTAAGTAATTTACTACGATTATGTGATCAAATAGGACAAGCTTATCAACCTTAAGAAAATAAGCCTCCAACTTTCTTCTATTAACATTTGAATCGATATTGTAGTTTGTATGCATCTTCCATATTTTATGATCTAAGCCATTATAGGAGTGTCCATATTAAGGAGAAGAATCCTACTATTAACCAGATCATCTTCCACCATCAACTTGATTATTGCAAACATAATGGCCATGCTTTCTTTCATGTTAAACACTTAGTTGTCAAACATTCTTAGCTTTATACCCTCATATTGCAACTTGATGACATGATCAATGCCAATGTTTTAGATATAGGGAAGAATTAAACTATATATGCTTGTTAAGTTAACATATGAAATAAACTTTGGTGTTTATTTAGGTACATTATATAAGCTAAATGGGTGTTTATATTAGTTGTTTAAAGATGGAACCTCAAATTTTCCATTAATTGCTTTAAGGAAATATTATATGTTACAATGTTAACTTTTCAAGTCTAACCTAACCCAATTAGGATTGGGTCAAATTAATTTGGCTTGATTAGGCCTTACGATGCACCCAGGTTAAGATTAGAAAATTTTTGACTAAATAATTAGTGCCCAATTAGACATTATAATGAATTTGGGCCAAAATAAAAAATTTTGGGTTAAACTCAGGGCTATAGGTGACCCTATCCTTGACAACCTATTTCTAACTCTACAAAGCGAGTTCAAAAGGCTGTGGGAGAATATGCCAAAGTTTACGTCATAATCAAGCCTGATTATGTCTAACAAAAAAGTTCATATACCATGCCATCCATATTGGATCTATTGAAGATAAATAGAAGAAGATGAAGAGTCAATACATGCTAAAGCCTCTCACAAATATGTTGTATTTGAAATGAAAAGTCAATACATGTTAAAGCCTCTCACAAATAAGTCATATTTGAAGCATAAATTACATAAGATGATTGAAGGAGGGAATGAAACTAGAATAACATATCAATGTGTTCAATTAAATATTCATTGAATTGCTAAGGTTTGAGGTGACTATTTTGATTAAGGATAAAGTAATCATCATACTTTTTAGTTTACCTCTTTCTTAGCAATATATTATGACCACTCTTATATTGGGTAAAGAGACATTTGGTATGGAGGACATTACCATTTTGTTATTGGCTCACAATCAATAGAGACTTACTATTAACTAAAGCTTCCAAATTAAATCATTGTATGCTTATGGAAGCCAGGATCATAGAAGAAAACAAGAGAAAGGTAAATTTTCTGTATGGATCATAGATTCAAACCCAAATGTAAAATGAAGAAATGTTGTGAAAATTTTAGATAGTAATTGAAGTTATTGTGTATTATAGGTTTTCTAACAAAGGCGATCAAATGAAACACTTAGTTGACCTAGGATTAGAAAGAGCCAATAAAGAGTCTTCTGTATCTCGACCTAAAGGACTGCCTCTAAGAATGCCTGAGAGAATAGATAGGAGGTACGACAAACTGTGAAAGTAGGGGGCTGTGGACTTCTACAGAAGTGCAGACTCTGTTGAGGCCGAGAGATGTTAGAGAGGACAGAGAAAGTCTTTAATAAGATAGATTGTGAGTCGGACGAGAGGTTCGACTATGCAGTATCTTTATTGCAAGGTCTAGCCTACCAATGGTGGAAAACTATTCTAGGCAGTACCATCAAGCCTTGTAAATTGAGATGGGAGGATTTTCTGAGAAGATTTAAAGAGAATTATATGCCCAAGATCTACCTAGATAGAAAGATGAAGGAATTTCTAGATCTGAAGCAGGGTAGGTTGTCTGTGACAGAATATGAGATTAAATTCAATGAGCTGATAGGATATGCTATTGTCTTGAGTTCTACTGAGGAAGACAAGTGTAGGAGATTTGAAGATAGATTGAATATGGAGATTCAGACAAGGCTAGCTCTTACTAGCTTGAGCAGTTTTACTGAGCTTAGAGCAACCTCGATTCGAATAGAGCAATTGTTGAGGGACAGTCAAGCTGAGCAGAGATTAGAGTCTAGACAAAAGAAGCCTAGTGACTTTTAGGGCAATTCTAGAAGAAGGTTTAGTAAGCGACAGACTCGAGCTTTCAGACCAAATATTGGATTAAGACAGTCGGGGTTCAGACAGAGTTCGGTTCAATCTAGTAATAATAGAGGAGCAGTATCGGGTTAGTTGTCAACTAGTGAGCATTGTGGGAAGAAGCACAGTGGTGAATGCTGGAGGGTAATAGGAGCTTGCCTTAGATACAGCTCGTTTGATCATTAGGTTAAAGATTGTCCTGCTACAATTGGAGCCCAATCTGGTATAAAAGGGGGATCAGTGGGTGAGACTACTGTTCAACAAAGTCGAGCAAGTGGGGTTTGAGAGAGAGGTCAAGGTCGAGGTCGAGGTCAAGGTCGAGGTCGAGGTCGAGGTAGAGGCAGAATGAGTTCTAGAAATCCTTCTATAAGGATTGAGGTTTGGAGCAATAGACCCTAATCTCAGGCTCTAGTATACGCTATGACCAGACAAGAGGCTCAGGACTCTTCAGATGTCGTTGCAGGTGCGTTGCTTATCTTTGATTATAAAGTATTTGTATTACTAGATTTTGGATCCATTCATTCATTTATTGCACCACCTCTGGCATGTAAGTTGCATTGTGATAGAGAGCAATTGAAACGTGGATTGGAGGTGAGTACACCAATAGTTAGTACCACTGTGATAGGGGAAGTCTGCAAGAGGTGTTTGATTAGAGTTGATCAAGCAGAATTGGAAGCAAACTTGATTATATTACATTTAAGGGAGATAGATGTCATTCTAGGCATAAATACTTATAGGACTATCATGAACTGCTACATGAAGGAGGTGGTATTGGAATCTCCTAATCGGACGAGAGCAGTTTTCAAACGTATTAGTTAAGCAGCGCCAGCTAGATTGATCTCATTTATGAGTGCCTTGAGGTTGATGCAAGGTAGATATGAGGCTTATCAGGCCCACGTTATTAATACACGAGCTAAGCAGAATTTACAGGACATTCCTATTGTTACGAAATTCTTGGATGTGTTTCCCGCTGAATTGTCTGGTTTACCTTTAGATCGGGAAACAAAGTTCACAATTGACTTGGTTCTAGGTGCTGCTCCTATATCCATTCCTCTATGTAGGATGACACCTATGGAACTAAAGGAGTTGAAGGCTCAACTATAGGAGTTGCTAGAAAAAGGTTTTATTAGACCTAGTGTTTCACTTTGGGGAGCTCCAATTCTATTTGTAAAGAAGAAAGATGGAACCCTAAGACTGTTCGTCGATTATAGGTAGCTGAATCAGGTCACAATAAAGAACAAGTACTCATTACCTAGAATTGATGACTTATTTGATCAATTGCAAGGAGCTCAGGTGTTTACCAAGTTAGATTTGAGATTTGGGTAGTATTAGTTAAAGATAGCAGAGGCTGATGTATCGAAGAGTGCATTTAGAAGCAGGTATGAGCATTTCGAGTTTTTAATAATATCGTTCAGGTTAACTAATGCCCCAGTTGTATTTATGTCCTTGATAAATAAGGTGTTTCAGCCTTACCTGGATTACTTTGTGATGGTGTTTATTGATGATATTTTGGTGTATTCAAAAAGTAGAGAAGAACATGTTGGATACCTGAGAGTGATCTTATAGATTATGAGAGAAAAACTGTTGTATGCTAAATTCAGTAAATGTGAATTCTGGCTAGATCAAGTAGTATTTTTGGGTCATATAGTATTTGTACAAGGCATACAAGTGGATCCAATGAAGATTGAGGCAGTGATGAATTGGGAAGCTCCAAGGAAGGTATCAAAAATCTAAAGCTTCCTAAGATTAGCTAGGTCTTACCAGAAGTTTGCTGAGGGTTTCTCGATGATTTCAACCCCATTGACAAAACTTTTGAGGAAGAACATGGCATTCAGATGTAGTGATGGTCGTTAGAAGAGTTTTGAGGAGTTGAAACATTGGTTAACTACTACACTAGTGGTAGCTATACCATCGGGAACTGGTAGATATGTAGTATACAGTGATGCTTTTCATCAAGAATTGGGATGTGTATTGATGCAGAATGGCAAGGTGATAGCCTATGCATCGAGACAATTAAGGTCTCATGAGATTAACTATCCAGTACGTGATTTAGAGCTAGTCGCAGTTATTTTTGCTCTAAAGATATGGAGACATTATCTATATGGAGAGACATTCCAGATATACACTGATCACAAGAGTTTGATGTATCTATTAAGTCAGAAAGAATTGAACATGAGACAGAGGAGTTGGGTAGAGTTATTGAAAGATTATGACGGTACAATTAAATATCATCTGGGAAAAGCCAATTTGGTGGCTGATGCTTTGAGCAGAAAGTCGAATACCATTGTAGCTCAGATTTAGTTATCGAGGTTACCAAACTTGTTTCAATTGAGAGCTTTGAATGTGGAGTTGAATCTTGAATATAATAAGGCATTAATAGCCACATTAAAACTGAGGCTAATGTTACATGATATAATAAGGAGGGTCTAGAGCAAGGACCCTGACATGGTGAAACTAATGGAGAAAGTTAAGATGAATCTTGAGTCTGAATTTGAATTGAGGGACGAAACATTATGGTTAAACCAGAGATTATGTGTGCCTAATGTGGATGATCCGAGGAAGGAAATCTTAGAGGAAGCTCATATAGCTATTTAAGTTATACATCCTAGTACCACATACTAAAACAACATTTCTGGTGGCCTGGAATGAAAAAACAAGTAGCAGATTTTGTTTCTAAATGTATAACATGTCAGTAGGTTAAGGCTGAGCATTAGGCTTCAGTTGGAAAGCTATATTTGTTGCCTATTCTGGAGTGGAAATGAGAACGAATCACCATGGATTCTATTATCGGTTTGCCTAAGACTCCGAGACAAAATGATGCTATATGGGTTGTAGTGGACCAATTAACTATATCGGCCCATTTCTTACCAATTAACTATATCAGGTAAGAATTCTGAGGATGAAATTTCTTAAGGAATGGACAATTGTAACGTCCCAATATTCCATGTTAGGGGCTAGGACCATAGAATAATGTACATGATAGTAACGGAGAAATTGGAAGTTCATTTCATACATCATTTGGCATATTTTAATATGTGAATGGTGTTGATATTCGTGAAATAATTGTACATGCATTCATTGACATTTTCTGGGTATAATTGATTTATAAATGCGATTAAACTGTGAATTGTGGATTATTTGTGTTAAAAATTTATTAGGAGAATACTATGATTATTTCGGAAGTTTTGGTGAATTTTAGGAAATTTCGAAAAATTTGTGGTATTTTGGACTAGGAAAAATATAGAAATATAAGATAAATGAGAATTGTGAATTTTATTGTCTTGAAAAGTACATTAGAGTGTATTAAAATTGATTTAATAATTGTAGTGATATTTCAGGTCTTTTGGAAATTGAGATTATTTTGGACAAAAAATGAAAAAAATAAAAGACCAATAGGAATGTGACAAATGGCTTACATGCATAAGTAAAACTATCATTGAAATATCACTCCACGTAGTTACCTTATTTGTTTGGAGAAAATTCTGCACTTTCAGTTGTTCTCCACCGAAAGTTGTTCAACAACAAACAGAAATAATTCTTTCCATCATCGAAACAATTGTTCAGTGTTGTGTAATTGGCAGTTAAAATAGTATTCAGTTTCATGTTGTATCTTGTTTTCCATTCACCAACCTTCACTGTTGGATACGTTACCAAAATCAAGTAAGCGAGTTCTCAAATTTTTTGGTTATGTACATGAATTCTGATGATGCTTTTACTAGTTTTAAATGGATATACACATAAGATGTGTAGGTAGAAAGATTTTGGGTATTACAATGATGGATGAATTTAAGGTAGAATTTTAGCATAAAATGAAAAAAATTTGCACTAGAGTATGCAGAAACTAAAATAGCCGTGTATGACATTTTGTTTTTGGTGTTGTGATTAATTGAAGTTAATTAAGTAATAGTAGAAAATGTAGTGTAGAATCGCATGGCTATATAATCTGTCAAGAACTATTGGAAACAAAATTGTAGTAGAGAGAGGGAGAAGAAGGTGATGGTTTGCGTGTATGATTTTGGTTTTTGAAGTCTGAATATGAACTAGAACAACTTTGAGTCTTTTGGCTATAACTTTTTCATCCAATATCCAAATGACTTGAAACTTGAACCAATAGATTCATAACATATTTTTCTTTTGTCTCCACTAAAATTTATAGCCATCTATATTAAATTGGAAGCAGATGATTGATGAGTTTAGAATGAAAATGTTGAGGTGTGCTGGAATATTATAAACTGGAATATTTTCATCGAACATGATTCGGTATTTGACTATTATCTTGAACTATAGATTTTAAAATGATTGATTATTTATTCAGATTAAACTAGAGACATATGTCTACAACTTTCTTAAAGAAGTCAAATTTTAATTCTGTCTCTATGAATTTCAAAATCTGGCTTGAAAACTATTATCTTGAACTATAGATTTTAAAATGATTGATTATTTATTCAGATTAAACTAGAGACATATGTCTACAACTT
>JAOSBN010000003.1:7913753-7940836 GCA_027563595.1 Erythroxylum suave
GCAGTAGAAACTTTATGCGTGATGTGATATTTTCTGAACATTGCTTCCATCACCCTGTTGCAGAAGTGGGTTCCTCTATCGCTAATGACGACTTTCGAAATCCTGAACCTAGAAAGAATGTTAGCCTTAACAAAATTTGCGACAACCTTAGCATCATTAGTTTTAGTGGCTTTTGCTTCCACCCATTTAGAAACATATTCAACCGCAAGCAATACATAAGTGAAACCAAAAGACGGAGGGAAAGGTCCTATAAAATCAATGCCCCAAATGTCAAAAATTTCACAAAAAAGTAAAGGAGCAATTGATCCTTACGGGAGAAGTTACCTGATCGTTGGCATTTATCATAAGATTTGAAGAAGGTATATGCATCTTTGAGCAATGTTGGCCAGTTAAAGCCGCTTTCCTGAACTTTTTGAGCTGTCCGTTTTACTCCAAAATGTCCTCCGCAAGCGTATGAATGGTAGAAGGCTAAAATTGATGATGATTCGTCTTTTGACACACAGCTTCTGATAACTTGATCTGCACAGTGCCTCCAAAGATAAGGGTCATCCCACATATAGTACTTCGCTTCGCTTTGTAGCTTATCCCTCTGAGCCTTAGACAAACCAATAGGTAATTCGTTCGTTCTAAAAAATTGACAATGTCGGCATACCATGGCGGTGTCGCATCGGTCGAAAATAATTGCTCATTCGGAAAGCTTTCTTGTAGAGGGATATCATCTTCTTCCTTTATCAAACGACTGAGATAATCTGCCACCACGTTTTCTGCCCCCTTCTTATCTCTAATCTCTAAGTCAAATTCTTGTAGGAGGAGAATCCATCTGATCAGCCTCGATTTTACTTCTTTCTTTGTGAGCAAGTATCGCACAGCTGCATGGTCAGAATAAATAATCACTTTAGCACCAAGCAAATACGATCGGAATTTTTCTAAAGAAAAAATCACAGATAACAATTCTTTCAGTAGTGGAATAAGGCAATTGAGCTGGATTTAAAGTCCTTGAAGCATAGTAAATGGCATGCAAAGCTCTTCCCACTTTTTTCCCTAGAATCGCCCCCATCGCATAATCGCTCGCATCACACATGATCTCGAATGGGAGGTTCCAATCTGGCGGTTGAATCACCGGTGGGGATGTCAGAAGCCCCTTAAATTTGTTGAATGCTTCTTTGCAACTCTCGTCGAACTCAAAGGAGACATCTTGTTGAAGAAGCTTGTACAGTGGTGCGGCTATCTTCGAAAAATCCTTGATGAATCTTCGATAAAAGCCTGCATGCCCCAGAAAAGAAGGCACTTTCCTCACAGTAGAGGGGTAAGGTAAAGAAGAAATGATATCAACTTTGTACCTGTCAACTTCAATACCCTTAGCAGATATCACATGACCTAAAACTATACCTTGGTCCACCATAAAATGACATTTTTCCCAATTCAACACAAGGTTAGTTTCTATACATCGTTCCAAGATAATGGCAAGATTCTCAAGGCATTCATCAAAAGAAGATCCATAGACACTAAAATCGTCCATGAATACCTCAATAATCTTCTCAACATATTCAGAAAAAAATACTTACCATACACCTCTGGAACGTGGTAGGTGCGTTACACAATCCAAATGACATCCTTCGGTAGGAAAATGTACTGAATGGGCATGTAAGTGTGTTCTTCTCCTAATCTTTTGGTATGATCGGGATCTGAAGATAACCTAAAAAGCCATCTAAAAAGTAATAATAGTCATGACTAGCCAATCTCTCAAGCATCTGATCAATAAAAGGAAGGGGAAAGTGATCTTTATTAGTAGCAGCATTCAACTTCCTATAATCAATACATACTCGCCACCCAGTTTGCACATGGGTGGGAATCAACTCACCTTCTTCGTTTGTCACAACGGTGATTCCAGAATTCTTTGGAACCACTTGGACAGGACTTACCCACTTACTGTCAGAAATCGAGTAGATAACCCCAACATCGATAAGCTTCAGTACCTCCTTCTTCACAACTTCCATCATTGGAGGATTCAGCCTGAGCTGAGCTTGCCTGGTAGATTTTGCATCATCCTTCAACAAAATGCAGTGCATGCATTTGGAAGGCATATCCCTTGGATATCTGCGATGGTCCACCCGATGGCCTTCTTATGCTCCCTCAGCATTCGAACTAATTACTCCTCTAGAGTTGAAGTCAATTCCGCCAAAATGATAACTGGGAGAGTCTGTTCATCCCAAATAGGCACACTTTAGATGTGTAAGGAGTGGCCTCAATTCCAATTCTGGGGCCTGCACTTTAGAAGGTAACAACTTCTGGTAAGCTTCAGGTGGTTGAATAGAAGCCAAATCATACCTTTTTGAAGAGTTCTATAATGAGTCCAAGGTGGCTGTCATTTCCACAAGCTTGTCTCCCATCTCAACATTAGTGTTGGCTTCTACTTCCATATCCTCGGTTAAAGCTATTTCCAAATGATCCCTGTAACTTAATTTAAACATTTCTTGCACCAAAGGATCAATCACATCAACAAAAAAAACACAATGATCATTAGGAGGATGTTTCATGGCAATAAAAATATTGAAATGAATTACTTCCCCATCAAATTCCATTGTGAGGGTGCCTTTACGAACATCTATTTTATTTTGAATTGTATTAAGGAATGGTCTCCCTAACAAGATAGGTATCGAATTGCATGAGGTGTCATCATTCATATTCACCACATAAAAATCTGCAGGAAACACTAACTCATTCACCTGCAGCAAAACATCCTCAACCACACCATCAGGATAAACATTAGTGCAATCAGCCAATTGGATGACTACTTTCGTTTTTTTCAAAGGGCCCAAATTCAAAGAAGAATAAATCGAATGAGGCATCACATTAATAGAAGCACCCAAATCCAACATTACTCTACTGATCAAAGTATTACCAATTTTGCAAGGAATAGTGAACATACCTGGGTCCTGGCATTTTGGAGGCATTTTTTCTGAATACTACCGACACATTCTCACCGATCATTATTTTCTCATCACCCCTCAGTTTCCTCTTATGTGTACATAGTTCTTTGAGGAATTTGGCATATCTTGGAACTTGCTTAATTGCTTCGAGCAAAGGTATGTTGACTTCTACCTTTCAGAAGGTCTCCATTATCTCTTTATCCTTGTCCTCCTTGTTTGACTCGTCAATCTGCTCGGAAAAGGTGGAGGGTTAGTTTTAATAATATTGGGACTTTCGACATTTACCTTTGCACTTGATGATGAATTTTCTTCCTTTTCCAATTCCTTCTCAATATCTTCCTCAGTAGCAATCTTTGTTGGGGTTCTTTTGGGACCTTCAATCTCCTTTCCGCCCCTCAGGGTTATGGCACTGACATTCTTCGGGTTGTGATGGCAATTTCCTCCACCTTATGATTCTAGGCGATTGAGCCTTACTGCCATTTGACTCATTTGATATTCCATGCTCTGTTGGCTTGCTTTCATATCCTGTTGAAATTGCAAATTATTAGCAACAAGTTTGTTAACAAGTTCTTCTAAAGATGCACCTGAACTTGAAGAAGAAGCTCCTTATACTCCTTGTTGCCTTGGTTGAAATCCTGATGGCCCTTGTGACAGATTCTAGAAGTGATTTTACTGTCGATTCCCTCCATAACTCAAGTTGGGGTGATCCCTCCAACCTGAGTTATATGTCTGCGAGTATGGGTTGTATTGGTTCGGGAAGTTCCCTCCTGCAGCATTCACGTGCTCCATACTCCCTTCTTGCAAAGCTAGACACTCGTTAGTTGGATGACTTGTGTTTGACCATATCCCACACGCTTTCACTTGTGCCTGTCCAACTGCAATCTGTCTCACAAAAGATGTTAGTTCATCTAAACGATGTTCAATGGATGAAGTTCTTACCTCATTCACTCGTCAAACATCATTACGAGTGCTGAATTATTAGGTGTTAGCGGCCATCCGCTTAAGTAATATCCTAGCTTCAATGGAAGCCTTCTCGCAAAGTGCCCCACCACTCGCCGCATCAACCAAACTCCTCTTCATTGGCAGTAATCCTTCATAAAAATATTGGATGAGAAGTCGATTTGGTATGTTGTGTTGTAGGCAATTGGCACATAACTTCTTAAATCGCTCCCAGTATTTATAAAGAGACTCCCTATTGTGTATCTTAATACCGCATATCTCCTTTCGAATACTTGTTGTCTTTGAGGCCGGAAAATATTTTTCCAAAAACAATCTCTTCATCTCCAACCAAGTGCTCACACTTCCTGCAGGTAAATCACATAGCCAATCTTTTACTGCATCTTTGAGCGAGAACGAGAAAGCCCTCAACATAATCTGCTCGTCCTTCACCTCGTAAGGCTTCACGCTTAAACACACCACATCGAGTTCCTTAAGATGCTTATGTGCATCCTCACTTGCAAGGCTATGAAAGTTAGGCAATAAATGAATTAATGCAGATTTTAACTTAAAGGTAACATGTTCAGCTAAATTCGAAAATGTTATGCATAATGGTCTATAAGTTAAATTGGGTGTAGCCAACTCCCTTAAAGTTCTCGGATTTGCCATTATGTCTTCAGATTCTGCTTCCAATTCGTTAACAAAAGTCAACCTTACTTCCCTACGCAATCTTCGTAATGTTCTCTCGATCTCCGGATCAAGTAGCTCAATTTCTCTACGAGGAGACCTAGTCACTACCATGCACCAAAACTAATGGACAATTAAAAATTAAAAAGTAACAAAAAGAATGATTAAAAACAAATATATTCACAAAACACCAAATAAAATCAAATTCAAAAATTAAACTACCACACTCCCCGGTAATGCCGCCAAAATTTGACAACACGTGTCGAGTGCACTACAAAATTTACTTGACTCTACACACTAAAATTTGTAGTTGCGGTAAGTCGGGATTAAATCCACAGGGAATGTTCGGTTAATTTTCGTAATGAAATTAATTGATGCAAGGAAAGAAAATGGGGGGTTTTTGGGTTTCAAACAATTTAGAAAACTAAAGTAAAAGTAAACTGCCAAAAATAAATTAAAACAATTAATCCAAAATGAGAAAAGTGTTGAGTATAAGTAAAATCCAATTTTAGGGTCAATCTTGGCCTAAACACAATCAAGCATATTCCTTCATTCTAAAGTCTTTACAATTCTTTTCGAACTATCGATCTGAGACTAATAGAATGCTCTACAAATCTCGATTTTCCCTGAGGTTGAATTTAATCAAGATACGATCATTAATTAAACCTAACTACCGAATAACCTAGGATACGATCTCTAGATTCAATTTGGCAGTCGCATTACGAACTAGAAAACATTCAATATAGGCAGCAACCTCACACGTTCGGGTTTTCCAACCTAAGTTATGTTGTTCCTAACAATTAACAATCATTAGACGCTACTTACAACCATCAAAAGTAACGATTATGGATTACAATCGATATTTTAGCAATAGTTTCAAAATAAACAATCAAAATAACATATTAAGATCATTTATCCTAAAACCATCCAAATCAATACCAACAACATAACAATCCGAAATGAAATTACAACTTTAGAATGATAAAGATAACTTAACTGTGACTTGACATCGGTATTTCCGTGAAACTGGCGTTGGGAAGTTAGCCCTTCATTTATATTTTCATGATCCAACCACAAATCATCTCACCCACTGGCTTCGGAAATCTCAAACTTACTCTCTTCTATATACTGTTCATGATTGGAAAATTAAATGATGGATCCTCCCTTGTGCTATTCTCCTCGTCTACTTCACCAAGCCACTCCAGCGCCAGCGCCAATAAGTCGCATTTGTCTCCATGTTTTCCTCTTTTGTTGTACCGCCACTGTAGCCCCTGCTAAGAAAAAATAAAAAAAATGATCATCTTTAAAACCCTCCAGCATTTTATAACGCACAAGTTGTACATTAGCCACGTTGGGATAAACACTACGCAGAACACTGCGTAACCTAGCAGCGTTAGAGCATGCATTTAATACATGCAATTTCTTTTCAATTTGTTTTAGAAAATCATGTCTTTTTAGTCTAAAAAATATATCAACATATCCATCCTAACAGTCAACACAAATTGGACATTTTATCTTAAAAATAGGATTGAAACCACATGTAAATACATAAGAAAATATAAGATTATTTAATCCTATCATATATCAAGTGTTCAAACATGAAATTTTAGGATGTATGAGAATTAAGGTGAACCTATAATGGCTAATTTGATTCCATTAACATGAACGATGAGTATTAAGTAAAGATGAATGATAAATGGGATATTTTGTGATCTTAGGAAGCTAAAATAGCCTTAGTGAATGATTGAATGATGTGTATTAAGTAAGAATGAATGAGAACTTGAATATTATGTGAACTTACAATGCTAGAAATGAAATGTTGCATGATTGAGTTATGTTATTTTAATTACCAAGTTGTTTAAGGTATAAACCTAAGAGTAAGCTTGACACATACAAATGATGTTGTTAAAAATCAAATGATGTGATTAAGGATAAATACCCGAAATATTCAAATTAAGCATGTATTATACATTACACATATGCATATGTATATAACTGAATGTTTATGTAATTGTGCAATTAGTAATATGTGTACAATGAGTGTATTGCATGATATTGATATATAGGATAGAACATCAGTATTCAAAAATTCTGGATCATGGAAGCAAATCCTAATCTGGAGCGTACTGTGAGTTGACCTAGATGGTCTTACATTGCTTGTTTATTTTTGTTTAAATTTTTGTATTGAATTATTATTGATGCGAATGTGATTGATTCTAGAGATTGATGTTCAAGGCATTTGATACATGAAATTACATTGGAAGTGCTTATTGTATGTGAATTTGACAGAAATAAGTGTTCTCAACATAATTGTTGAATGTCGAACTATTGTTCGATGAAAAATATGAATGTGAATGTGAAAATTGAGCACAAGTGATTGATTGAATATGAGTGATGTGATGCATTCATTACATGAAATGTATGATAAGGTAAAGGTTGTTGTGACCGGAGTAGCAATCGAAAAAGAGCTTAAAGCTTAGAATGTGGTAAGAGCTTCTGGCTCACTATGTAAAATGAATTATGTATCCCCAATGGATAAGGGACATTTATTAATAAGCCTGGTATTCACAATGGATACGGGACAGTTATATGCACTTGGTCACAACAATGATAATTAGAAGTAAGTCTCATGAGCATTGCATATATAATTGATATGTATGTTTTAAATGATCGAAATGAACTGTTTGACTGCTCTAAATGTGAAATGTGAAGTAAGTGAATAAAGTGTTAATTGATGTTACTTGATGAATTAATGAAGTGAAGTGTTATATGTGTTAATACTTATCTGCAAATTGAATATGAATTGTGAACTATTTGTGTTATGTGATTTGAATGAGCCATTGAGGATAGTCCGCTTACTGAGTTTGCAAAACTTAACAAAATTGTAACTTTTTTCAGGCTCAGAGGAGATACCTAGTTAGACAAACTGGAAGTATAGCCACTGAAGTTGAATAAGAGATAGAAGTCAGGATCAGTTGGTGTCTGCATACGTTTTCTATTATTTTTGAATTAAAGAATGTATTCTGCAAATACTGTACCAAGTGTATGTGAATAATTTTGATATGTAATGACTTTATGACTGAAAGTGTTTCGAATTTGAAATGGGCCCAAATAATTACTGAAATTCTGATGATATGTATATTGTTTGTAACATTTGTGACTAAAAATGTTATGAATAAAATGGGCTGAAATAATTATTGGTTTTCTGAAAATGTATGTAATGTTTTAAAAAAATTGTAACGAGAGTTATTTAACTACTCTAGCACGTTGCTTTTACAGGGTGTGTGCCCGAATGTCCTCAAGATGTATGAATATGTTCTCGGTAGAAGTGGGTTGCTACATTATTTGCTCGAACAAGATGAATGATAAGTGAATATGTTTGTGCTTTCTGCAACCAGAAAATAATAAGTTGAAAACTAGAAATGAAGACAAGGTAGCTCCATCAGTTGCTAAAGACATCTTATTTCATCAAAAGTAAACAGGTAGCTAAATATGTTCTGCATTATCTTTTCTTGCTTTAAAGCCGGCAATGTATTTGCACCTTCTAACTTCACTGAAGTTCACTAACAGTGAAATAAGAAGTTCCTCGTTTCTAGAATCTATGTAAGTGTCCAAAGTGAATTAACAAAGAATGGGCCATCAAATTGAAGTAAACAAACATTACCTAGTAAGTAGTAGCAGGTGACTCATGTATCTGACTTGAAAGTTCAACTTCAAGTCTTCATAAGCGATCCTTTAACACAAACAATTCAAAACCGAAAAATTCAAACTTCAGAGGACTTTTATCGAACACCTTATATGCATAACAAAACACAACTGAATATTCAAGCATTCACTTTGTCCATGCACTTTCTTCGCCATCATTAACAAATTCAAATATCAAATTAAACAATAAACAATCTCAATCCATGCAAACAACTCAACAACTAATACTAACTATGATGATGAACATAGCATTTAATAAACACAAGGCGGAAAAAAAAAAACCCAGAACAAATCCAGAACAACTTACCAGGTTGAGTAAAACTATAAGGAGACGATGGAGAACAATCAAAGATGAGCTTGTTCACTTCAAAAAACAACAGACGAAGAAAGGAGAAAGGGGTAAAATATCACCTGGGAGAAAGAAGGAAGAAAGAACATAGGAGGCGGGGTGGACGGGAGGATTTCAAGTTTAATTTTTCAGATGCTAGGACGACGTCATTTGTCATCGTCTCACTTAAAGTTTTTTTTTTGGTAGTTGCAACATTTTGCGACAAAATTCAAATTCGTCGTGAAATCCCCAACATTTAACTACCATATTCGATACTATCACCAATACAAGGAAAACATCTAGCGAAGAATCTATATTTCGTCACCAAATGTTAAAAGATTGCTACAAAAATAAAATGGAGTCGCAAAATGTACAACATTTTGCTACCAAATTGATAAATCATTGCCAATACTAAACATTGTACCTTTTCCAATGATTAGAGCTTTTGTCACCTATCACTCCAATTTCGCTACCAATTATACAAAACGTATTATATTTTTGCTAGCAATTATACAAATGCCCTTAATCTACCATTAACCTTATTACTTGTATAAAAAGATACATTTAATTTAAATGCATCTTTTTAGTTTTTGCAACAAAGTAATTTTATTTGCAAAACCATTTCCACAACCAACCACTATACTTAGTCACAAATGATAGACAATTTGCTAACAAATTTTCACATTGTCATCCAAAACCGAAGCAATCTCTTTACTTTATTAATTTTGTTAATTGATTAATATATATGAGGTATTCCTAGTACGTCATACAAATTGTTAAATTAATCTTCTCACTTATATATGCAATTGTTCTTCATTTGCTTAATTTTTTGGAGTGACTAATCTCTAAATATAATTTGTTAGAAATAGTTTTCCAATTATATTAAAATGTCTTGCTAAATTATTATAATTTAGTTTTTCTAAATTAAAATTTAAAATGTATAATATTTTTGAAATACGTTTTTTAATTATAATAATCAAATTGTATAATTTTCTAAAAATTGTAAGTCAATTATAATTTATTTGAACGGTCAACAAATTAAATTGCAAATAGTTTTTAATTGAATAATTGAATTTTAAATTCAAATTATGTTTTATTTGGAATAGGAAAATAAATTTATTAAAAATTATTTATGAACCCACGAGCTTTGGTGACGAACCATATATTAGTCGCTACATCCAACGTTTGTCGACCAAATACAATCGATCGTAACAAATTAATCAATACTACTTCCAAACAACTACAGTAAACAATAAATGACATCATTTATCTAAACAAGAAAAACGATGTCATTTTGTATTAGGTTTTTAAGGGCAAAAACATAAAAGGCTACTCTATTTTCGTTCAAGCCGTCAACATTTCTCCAAATCCTCTCGTTTGTTTCTTTACCTTTATTGTGGTCATCACCGTCAAAGAACCATTATTAACTGAATTGATATTATTCTTTTCTTCTATTTTCATCAACAAAGTTTTGCTAAGTTTAAGTTATACATTTAGGTGTTTATTGTGTTAAGATATAGAGCCTGATAATATATTTGGACTTTACACCAAGCCCACAATTGCGAATCTTACCGCCCTCGAGGTGAAAAATTGGATCAGTTATTAGAGGTAGTTATGTCTTTTGTATTCTCTTTGGCATGTAAATACGTTCTATTCTCCTAGTGTACCGATGTTGGAAAATATTCATAGTGAAATAAAACCCTAGCCGCCTGTGGAGGTAGCCAAAACATTGGTGAACCACGTAAATCTATGTGTCTATTGTTTCACACTTATTCTTTGATTATTGTCATTGATCGTTCATAAAAACTGGTATTAGAGCTTGATTGGTATCACAACAATTTGAAAAGGAGGAAAGCATGAAGGTTCAAATTGAGAAATTCGATGGAACCGATTTTAGATTCTAGAAGATGTAGATGGAAGAATATCTGTATCAGAGAAACCTCCACAAACCCTTGTCAGGGGAGAACCAGAAACCATGAAACAGGAGGTTTGGATATGAAAGATCGGTAGGTGCTAGGGTTGATTCGTCTATCGTTGGCTAGAAACGGTGCCTTCAACATCGTTAAGGAGATAACGACTGTAGGAGTACTGAAGGCTTTGGCAAACATGTATGAAAAACTGTCGGCCATTAATAAGGTATATCTAATACGTCATTTGTTTAATCTGGAGATGTCTGAAAGTGGATCTATAACAAATCATATTAACGAATTTAATATGATTATTAGTCAATTAAGTTCTGTTGATTTTAATTTTGATGATGAGATTAGAGCCCTAATTTTGATGTCCTCTCTACCGAGTCATAGGATACTGTTGTTTCCGTAATTAGTAGTTCGCGTTCGTCTAAGAAGCTAACGTTTGATGAAGTCCGAGATGTGGTTTTGAGCAAGAGCATTTGTAAAAGGGAAATCGGGGATTCATTTGGTAATGCACTCAGTGTCGAGGGAAGGGGCAGGAGAAAGTTGAAGGAAGGCCATAGTAAACATGGCAGATCAAAATCAAAAGGGCAGGGAAAATCTCAAGGTAGAAACGAGGTCTCTTATTGGAATTGTGGTGAAAAAGGACACTTTAAGAAGGACTACCTTAAACGTAAGAAGAAGAAAGGCCATAAAAACAATAAGTCCCATGAAGATGATGATTGTGTATGTTCTACGGAAGACACTGGTGACGTCTTAATTCTTAGCATAGACAGTCCAGTTGACTCCTGGATACTTGATTTCAGTGCATCATTCCACTCTTCCCTAAGCAGAGAGTTATTCCATAATTTCAAGTCTATAAATTTTGGGAAGGAGTATCTTGCTGATAATAAAGCCTTGGAGATTGCTAAAAAGGGGATATGTGTATCCAGACTTTAGGTAGGAGTAAATGGAAGCTATAGGATGTTAGATATATTCCTGACTTGAAGAAGAATCTGATTTCTATTGGTCAGTTGGACAGCACAGGTTACAGGGTAGTGTTTGGGGAGAGTTCTTGCAAAATTGTGAAGGGAGCAATGGTGATAACACGAGGCACAAAATCTGGAACTCTATACACTACCGCAGGGTGTTCAAACATGGTTGCTGTAATTGATAGTACATCGAGCTCGAGTATGCGACACAACATACTAGGACACATGAGTCAGAAGGGGGTGAAGATGCTAGCTTCGAAGGGGTATCTGCAAGGTTTGAAATCTGTTGAAATGGATTTTTATGAGAGTTGTGTCTTGGGAAAGCAGAAATGGGTTAGTTTCACAAAGGCCAGTAGAAAACCAAAGGCAAAATGGTTAGAACTAGTACACACACCATCTCCAGTCTCCTCTCTTGGTGGTTCAAGATACTACGTCACCTTCATTGATGACTTCAACAGGAAGGTATGGTTTTACTTTCTAAAACACAAGTCAGATGTATTTGTTACCTTTAAGAGGTGGAAGGCTGAAGTTGAAAATCAGACTGGGTTGAAGATCAAATGCCTAAAGTCTGATAATGGTGGAGAGTATGACTCTACAAAATTTAAGAAGTTCTGTGTTGATGAAGGAATCAGGTGCACCAGGACAGTTCCTAGCAAGGCAAGACATAATGGGATTGCTGAAAAGATGAACAAAACATTGAATTAGTGAGCAAGAAGCATGAGACTGCATGCTGGGCTACCAAAAATGTTTTGGGCAGATGTAGTGAGCACAGCAAAATACTTGATAAATAGAGGACCTTTAGTTCCTTTGGGTTTCAAGATGCCAAAAGAGGTTTGGTCAAGTAAAGAGGTCAAGTTGACTCACCTGCGGACTTTTGGGTGTGCTGCCTATGTTTATGTTAATCTAAAGAAGAGATACAAGCTTGATTCAAAGGCTTTGAAATGCTATTTCATTGGGTATCGTTCGAATCAGTTTAGATACAGATTTTGGGATGACAAGAATAAGAAGATCTTGGGACACTATGATATGACATTTAATGAGAATGTCCTATATAAGGACAAGTTTGGGGTGCTATCTAAAGATGCAGAAGAAGTGGGAGTTGAGGTTGAGTTGTAAGAAATTTCACCTTGTGATATTGCAGTAAGACCATAGGAAAATCCATAAAATATTGTTACAGAACCAGAACAGCAGTCAGTCACACTTGAGCCAGTGTTGAGGAGATCTACCAAGGTTACCAGGTCACCAGAAAGGTATTCACCATCCTTGCATTATTTTTTGTTGACTGATGGGGGTAACTAGAATCCTTTGATGAGGCTTTATAGGTGAAGGATTCAATTAAGTGGGAGCAAGCGATGGATGATGAGATATCATCACTTGAGAAGAATGATACTTAGGAGTTAACTGAGTTGCTTGCAGGGAAGAAAGCTCTATTGAGCAAGTGGGTCTATAGGATCAAGAATGAAACTGATGATACAGTTAGGTTCAAGGCTCGATTAGTTGTTAAGGGATATTCACAAAGGAAAGGTATCGACTACACTGCAATATTCTCTCCTATTGTGAAGCTAACTACAATCAGAAATTTGTTGAGTATTGTTGTAGCAAAGGACTTGTACCTTGAGTAGATGGGTGTAAAAACAGCCTTTTTACATGGAGATCTAGAAGAAGAAATCAACATGTAGCAACTTGATGGATATGAGGTCCCTGGTAAGGAACACATGGTGTGTAATCTCAAGAGGAGCTTGTATGGATTAAAGAAGACTCCAAGACAGTGGTATAAGAAGTTTGACTTTTCATGTTCAAAAATTGTTTTCACAGGAGTGAAAAGGATCAATGTTGTTACTTCAAGAAGTTTACTGATTCCTTTGTTATTTTACTCTTGTATGTGGATGATTTGTTGATTGCAGGTTCAAGTATAGAGGAGATAAATAATCTTAAAGGGAAACTGTCATCAGACTTTGAGATGAAAGATTTGGGTGCTGCAAAACAAATTCTAGGGATGAGGATTTCCCGAGACCGGCCTATTAGAATTCTAATCTATCCCAGTAGTAATACATTGAGAAGGTGTTGTCCAGGTTCAGAGTTGATGATGCTAAGCCCAGGAGCACACGTTTGGTTAACCATCTCAAATTGTCAAAGGAGCAATCACCCAAGACAGCTGAGGAACGTAAGCACATGGCAAAAGCGCCTTATGCTTCTGTAGTGGAAGCTTGATATATGCTATAGTCTGTACTATGCCTAATATAGCACATGCAGTAGGAACTGTGAGCAGATACATATCGGATTCAGGGAAAGAACACTGGGAAGCAGTGAAGTGGCTTATGAGATACTTGAAAGGAACAGTTAGCACCTCACTTTGTTATGGGAATGGCAAGGTAGTACTAGAGGGTTTTGTTGATGCTGATCTTAGTGGAGATGTGGATTCAAACAAGAGTACATCCGGGTATGTCTACACTATAGATGGGACAGCAGTGAGCTGGATGTTTAAACTTCAGAAGTGTGTCTCTATGTCATCTACAAAGGCTAAATATGTTGCAATAGCTGAAGCTGGTAAGGAGATGATATGGTTGACTGATTACTTGGAAGAGTTGGGCTAGAAGCAGTATGATAAGGTTCTCTTCACTGATAGTCAGAGTACCATACAACTGGTGAAGAACCCAGTGTATCATTTTAAAACTAAGCACATCCGGCATAGGTACCATTTTTCTCGCAGTCTAGTGGAAGAAGATAAGATGTGTTTGAAGAAGATTGATGGTGCTAAGAATCCAGTAGACATATTGACTAAAGGTGTTGATGCTGGGAAATTAGGGTTATGCAAGGCCTCAGTTGGTCTTTTACCTTGGCGTGGGAGATGCTGTGGCTAGGTGAGTTGTTGGGTACATTGGCATCGATAATGAAGATGGTTAGGTTAATTGGATCAGTCTGCAAGTGGGAGAATTATTGAGAAATAGAGCCTGATAATATATTTGGACTTTACACTAGGTCCACGATCACGGATCCAGAGGTGAAAAATTGGATCAGTTATTAGAGGGCATTTATGTCTTTTGTATTCTCTTTAGCATGTAAATACGTTCTATTCTCCTAGTGTACCGATGTTGGAAAATATTCACAGTGAAACAAAACCTTACTTGCCCGTGGACGTAGCCAAAACATTGGTGAACCACGTAAATCTGTGTGTGTTTGTTATTTCGCACATGTTCTTTGATTATTATGATTAATTGTTTATAGCATATTGTCAGTTCTTAATTATGCATTTGATGTATGAGTTGTGTTTATGGTTGTGTTTTGAAGATGATTTACTATCTATCTTTATTATTTGTTTATGTATGTCTGTCTTTGTTATTTGTTATGGTTGTGTTTTATTTGTTATAACTTTGATGCATTTTATGGTTGACTTTTGAAGTAATATAGCCCTATATAGATAATACTATATTTCTATACATCAAGAACATAGTCATGTCTATTCTACTTTAAATTTTAAATTTTGCTTATGATACAAACTGCCCAATAGATTTTTGAAATTTTAGTAAAGGTAACTTTCATATCATTAGGCACACTAAAGATGAATAAGTGAAAAACTGGACTACATTCACTTATCATCGAAATTGAAGTTGAACATATCATCATTTAATCCTAAATTGACATTTTTAGATTAATCAATGAATGTCGACAATGGAGACTAGTTCCAGATGACCCTAATTCATTCCGTTAGGAGGAATGTGGCAAAATTGTCCCTATTGAAAAATTTAACAATGCGGAAAAAATCTCCTCTTCATATATTAATCATCGTTTGCCTTCCATGGCCGATCTTCTACTTCAAGGTGTTTAGTATCATCCGAACAACATCACTTTTCTAATTACGTACATCTCATTTCCTTTTATGAAGCTATTATATATATTCACATTTGATGATATATACTACATATTGTTTTAAGCTTCCTTGAGTCTCAAAGATGACATGTATGCCCATAGAGGCAAAGCAATGTTACAACAGTCCGTAAAAGATTAGAGAAGTTGGTTTTTTTGGAAAATTTTTCAATTCCACAGACTTCGTCTACTTATTCACATATGCATGTCACTCCAATTTCGGTCCGTTTAACAATTTACTAATCTGACAATATTAAAGTTCTATACTGATTGTGTTTTAGGTAAGTCGTTTCGTACTGGCAATTCATTTGGCAAACTTGTCTTCCATACTAAATCTAGCGACTCATTTACCGTATCCTCTATAAGTTTAGCTATAGTGGAAAAGTTGTTGCAAGAGGGTGTAAAAAACCCTACACCTGAGGGAAGCACTATTACTATTTCAATTGGTGCCTTCGAATGTATAAGGACTCTTCTTGGGAATCCATACATCGGGGACTCATTTATCTTTACCGACTCTTATGTCACTTGAAATCTAAAAAATAATTATATCATTGTCATCTATCAACGCAATCAACTGGATTCAGCTTTAAAGTTGATTTATTGTTGTATCTGTAAGAATGTATCAAACAACATCTCTACTAGTTAAGGATTCAGCTACGTACTATTGAATGTGGAATGTTATTGTTCTTGTTCTATGACTGTATGAATTGTTAAACTTCTATTTCAAAGTTCGTAGTACTCCATATATCACATTATTATATTGATACAATTATTTAAATTTTATAACTATTTTTTGCAATGTTAGTAAATATTAATGATTAATTAATACTACTGTTTAACACTTAAAATTATTATGTGTGTATTTTTTCAACAATATGTTGTAAACATTAAAAACAAATCTCTAATAAAACATATCTTAACAATAATAGATTATAAAAATGTTAGTTTAACAATTTTGGTAAATGTCAACCCTTTGATGATGATTTTAGGCAAATAGTCACCAAATGTAGACCATTTAGTGACAATTTGTGGTGATGATTTTCAAAATTTATCACCAAATGTTGCTCTTTTGGTCACGATTCCAAATATCGTCACCAAATGATAACTTTTAGCAAAAATATAAAAGATGTACCAAAAAAAAAACCTCTTTTAACTGACGATTTCACATAATCTTCTCAAATTGTGAACACTTTAGTGATAATTTTGGGATTGGTCACTAAATGTTTTACAAATTATGTTGACGATTTCTAAAAAATGTCACCAAAGGTTCATTTAGCGACGACTTCCTAAAATCATCACCAAATGTTGAACATTTAGTGACTCAAATTCATCAACAATTGGTGACGCGAATTCCTAAATGTTGTACCTTTTCTGATGCTTTTCAGTTAATCGCTAAAATCTTAGTTTTAATGACGATTTTTTAAAATCGACGCAATATGTTAGCTTTTTCTGACAATTTTGGTAATGTAGCGGAAAAAAACTATAGTGTTTGTTGCAGTGGTGGTAAGTTAAGACCTAAGAGGTCTGTTCATTTACAAATTAGCCAACATCTCCACCAATATTCTTTACATTAAAAAAAGGGCAAGTGCTAGTAGTTTCTCTTTTTTCATGTCATTAGACTTGTTGCCCCTTAATTTACCAAGTTAAGATCTACGTAAACTTACTCCTAAAGACATTGGGAAAATACGTGAAGAATTACTTATCAAGACGGCATTAGAGCTTCCATCTTGAACGATGCACGCCATTTTGCCTCTTACGCTTGTCATTCCCAGAAGGCCCGTGATAGCCATTAACAAACTGTTGTTATAGAGTAGCCTTAAGCAACACCCTGGAAACACCATAAATGAATATCTTAGTAGGAAAAGAGACACCATTCATAATTAAGCAAGCAACTAGAGGACAGTTGATTATCAACACAAAATAAGAAGCTAGCAACAAATGCCTTCCCATTTATTTTAAATTTTTCAGGAACATAATGCTAACCCACTTAAGAATAAAATTTTAGAGAATTCATAAACAAATTTGAACTTAAACAAGAAAATTAAATCAAATATATCACTAAAGTTGACCTATTTATTATAAAAAATCAAAAACTAAATTTATTAAATATTTAAATGTTAAAAAGAAAAAATTCTTTGATAAGTTTAAAGTTTGACATAAAAAATGAGGAATCAACAAGTCTCAATAAATATAGATATCAAAAACTTCTTGGAATCGAATAGAAATATTCCTTAAATACTGGTTTTGAAGATGAATACAATTTCGGATGTGGTCTTGTTCTAACTCATACTAATTACGTAAACTTCAGTGTTAGTGGATGCATTTTGAGACATGGGCATGTTTAAGCCTGTGTCTTCATAATTTGTTTTCCTAAGAGTTAGGCGGGAGGGTATACATTGGTGTTGAGAATATGACTCCACAACTTGTTTTATTGATAATTACATCAGCAGAAACACTGTGTATCAAATCGTATTCTTCACCACTTGATTTCTAAGAGTTAAACAGGTTGTAACACGATTTTGTTTGGGACCGTGTTCACATCCAAGTTTTTTTAACTTTAACTTTAATCAATCTAACAAATAGTTAATCTTCTTCTAGGTACGAAAAATCTCTCAAAATAATTTTTCAATTGCATACTTTTTGAAGTTTCATCAACATATATGTCTAGAATAAGCTCACTTAAAGCTTCTTTAACCTTCTTACTTCTGATTATTTTAAGTTGTCCATTGGGTATAACTAATAGATCCTTTGAAACTTGACTAGTCGCTCTCACATCATTCTCCTTCACTTTAAAAAAGAAAGATCACATACATCCAAAGGAGAAAGATTAACAACATTTAAAGTAGTACTAACATTATACTTACCTGAAAGCTCTAGTTTGCAAGAATTGATATTGATTATCTTCATAAGTTAAAATAGACCACTTCCTTTTAGTTAAAATTAAGACACCTCTTCAGTGAGAGTTGTTCCTTCCTTATAAGCCCCTAAATCGAATCATCAAGCTCAAACATAATTCATAATTTACCCTTATTAGTTTTAGTTGCACAATTCTCATTATTCTTTTTGAAATATGGTTTAGGTCCCAACTACTACCTAGTTACTTTCATCTTTTCCTCATTTACCTCGATATTTTTTAGTTGATAATATAACCATGAAACATAATCTTTATGTTGTTGATAGTTAAGCAATCAACACACATCAAGTGTCATCCCTTTTAGGTACTAAAATTACTAGGAATGTATAAGAACTTATAAGCTCTCTTGTGTACTGTTTAGACAATTTTGACTTGTATTTACAACTCTTTTCCTTCCTCTAGATTACTCCTATAAGCTGATGTCCTAAAAATGATAACACCTAATACAAAGTCAATTTTATTTTTAATCCCTCTACTAGATGGTAATCCATTTAAGATGTTATCAGTCAACACATCCTTATACTCCTAAAGTAAGGAAACAATAACAATAGGAAGAGATATATTTAGCTCTTAAATATTGAGATAAACCTCATTATAAAATAGTAAAATCATAGGATAGTTAGAATAGAAAACATTACTAATACCACTTCTTTTGGCATAGTAACTTACCTTTTTTTTGTCTCACACCTCTCTTTTCCTTTCACGACTAACTATCTATATTTTAAGCTCTAACCCGCATTCTATTTCTTTCATATTTAACTCTTTTTTCTTTATTCTCTTTTTTCAACTTCAATTGATCCTTGTAAATATGCTTAGATGCTAAAAATGCAATGTTAATGTGTTTATTGTTTTTAGAAAGGGCATAATATTCTTGAAGTCATCACATGTCACTCAACAATCATATTGTCATGACCTTCCTAGTAGAATATGACCAACTTGTATAGGCATCATATATGACTCCTTGCTTATACCTCTTAATAAAGAACAACACTAGCACCTATTTATTCACCTTGATGTCTAAAGTTAAGCCTCCAAAGGATACTGGTATTAGTAGGGCACTTTTATACTCCTTAGTGTTTAAGTTGTTTCTTCACTTTTATTGTCATGTGCACCATCTCTTTCAAATTCACATAATGTTAATAACTCTGCTACATTGGCTATATCTATATTCACCTATCCAAGGATGTTGTCATAATCGATTCTTTGTTCTTTATATTGGCTCAAATTGTGGCTACTTTTATTTCCTTATAATAACCTTTCATACTATGATATTTGGATAAGAATTTACGACCTTTGATACAAAAATCTATAATAATGGTTTAAAACAAATTTTTTGTCTCATAAAAGCTTTCAATTTGTTTAAGGTCTCTATAAGTCACTCATTATTTTTTCTCCTATTATTTATCAACTGATCCTACCAAATGATGACATAATTAGTAAACTCTACTACCATTAACTTTATTTTTGTCTTCTTATTGTAATTATGTAGTCAAAGATCAATTCAATGTTTGTTTCTCATCCCAAATAAGCTTTAGTATCATTCTTATGCCTAAAGAAACGTATGATCATCTTCATATTACCAAGATTTATACTAACCCTTTTTCGAACTTTATTTAACATATCTATAAGTTGCTAATTATTTTTCTTCCTATTATTTACCAACTAATCGTACCAAATGATGACATAATTAGTAAACTCTGCTACCATTAACTTTATTTTTTTCTTTTTATTGTAATTATGTAGTCAAAGATCAATTCAACATTTGTCTCTCCTTCCAAATAAGCTTTAGTATCATTCTTACCTAAAGAAACGTATGATCATCTTAATACTGCCAAGATTTCCTCTCACTCTTTTTTAAACTTTAGGCCCCCTTCTTTGTTTCCAATCACACCTATCTCCTCTCTTGATACTAAACATGTCTCTTTAAGCCTCAAATGCTATATCAATATCATGAATAAAGTTCATCATTCTCCTCATCTACCCCTTTTGGAGTTATTAGAATATGCATAGTAGGTCTCCCTTTATTAGTAATTTGGAGTTGTCGTCTCCCTTACAATTTAGTAGTCTGATATGGTTACTTCTCCAATATGTACTAAACCTCAATATGTAGCATATTCATATCCTTGAATTGTTAAAGTATAGCTTTTATAAAATATGAGTTATCCCTCTCATTTTTTTGTATTGAAACTCTTTTAGGGGACATATTTAAACACTACAAAAAAAAGTTAATAAATGAAATTTTTCTTATAAATTTGTTAACATGTTTTACTCTTATAGATGATAAATCACTCATGTTTCACTCTTTATTTGAATTTTCTCGATGTTAATTTCACTATCTCTTACCTTTTTCTCTCTTTGGTTCCTTTAAAAGTTTTTTAAAGAATTAATCAAACTAAAAAAAAATCAACATAGTAGAATCTAAAAAAGATCAATGAATAAATACTTAAGGAAAAAAATTAAATCACAAGTTAAAAAATGTAAGGAATTCAAATGGGACAAGGAAATATCAGTAATAATGTCAAACAATATTTTAAACAATTTCTTAAAGTAATCGTGCATATGCAACTTTCCTTCTTTTCTTTTCTTTTCACAATCATATGGCTTGATAAAAATACAATTAATATGGTATGAAATAATTAAATATGAAAGGCATGAAACAAGGAATTGGACAAAGAGAATCCCTAACATAATAAGTATTAGGCTTATGTCGAAAATGGTATGATAACATAATTTTGATTTTGGTTGAAATTTTATAGACAATAGGAGGAAAATATCAAACAACAAGTAACAAGGAAAAGTAAATTGTAGACAAAGATTTAGATTGGAATAAAATGATCAAAAAAATAAAAGGAAAATCATAATTGATTTAGAGTCAAGTTTTGGTACCAGCTGACATGAACTCACTTAGGAGTAAAATCCTAGAGGATCCATGAAGAAGTTTAAATCACATCCAGAAAGCTAAATTAGATATATAAAGAGAATTAAATCATTGATTATAATGAATCAATAACCAAATCCAATAAGTATTTGAATGTCATAAAGAAAAAATTATTTGATAAGTTCAAAATATGATAAAGAACAAGAAAAGAAACACTCACAACTCTCAATAAAAAAATGTCAAAACTTTATAAAACTAGATAGAAACATTTCTTTAACAATAATTAAGGTTTTAGCAGAGGAAATAGCTTATGACATAATCGTATTTTAAGTTGTGTTCATGGAAGCTTCAACGTCAGTAGATAAGTTTTGAAATATGGTCATGTTTAAGGTTTTGTCTTCATAATTTATTTTTCAAGAGTTGCAAAAGTTGGTATAAAGTTATGTTCGAGGTTGTGACTATATAAGATTTTAAAAAAAAGTTATATATGTTGGTACATAATCATAAGTCATGGCCTATTCTTCATTAATTGATTCTTGGGAGTTACATAAGCTGTAACACGACTGTATTTAAGATTGCCTTCATATTTAAATCTTTTCTAACATTAACTTAAATCATCATCACACCCAGTCTGAAGTCCCATAATAAAGCGAGGTCTAGGGAGGTTTGATAGTACGCAACCTTACCCCTACATAGTAGAGAGACCGTTTTTGATAGACTCACCTGCAAATGTGGCAATAAAAGAGTGATGCAGATTGCCTTCATATTTAAATCTTTTCTAACATTAACTTAAATCATCATCACACCCAGTCCGAACTCCCACAAATATAGTAAAGAGACCATTTTTGATAGACTCACATGCAGATGTGGCAATAAAAGAGTGATGCAAATTAAAGAGTAAATAAGTAAAATTGGCTCACTAAAAGATTATATAAATAAAATTAAAAATAAAATATATCCAAAGGATATACTTGATATGGTGTCCAAATCTGCTAATACCTGCAAAATAAAATATAACCAAAGGATATACCTGATATGGTGTCCAGATCTGCTAGTACGTAATAAGCTACAAAGTCTAGCTCTTCTTATCTCTAGTCAAGCTAGGAGTCCTTGCTCAAAAACCCTGAGGGTATGACAATCCTACAATTTCAGATGGCCTTGCGGAATCTTTCCCTAAACACCTGTCCTGAAAAGCCAAGTTATAGGACCGAAAGCCTTGTCCAACACTTATAACTAGAAAAGACAGAAAGGACATTGGGCGGACTTCCTACGCGGTAACTACGTAGTGCAAGCGTTGAAGTAGACATCTCCTAATAACTTACTCAACTATTTTGGTGAACTTTAAAGGGTATCATTTACCCTTATTCGATCACACCAGACTTTTCTATTTTTAGTCACTGCCTCAATAAGGGCCAACTCCGACATATCTTTCTTGATCACTTTCCTCCAGTTCTTGTATGGCCTCCCTTTTCTCCTCTTGTAATCACAAAGGGTTATTTTCTCACAGCGTCATACTAGAGCATCAGAGTGCCTCCTGCACACATGCTCAAACCACCAAAGCCTAGTCTCTCTCAACTTGTTGGCAATACTAACCATCTGTAGTATGTCCCTCACGACATAATTCTAGACCTTATCTCTTTTGGTAATGTCACACATCCTTCGAAGCATACGTATTTTTGCTACCAACAACTGTCTTGTATGTCTACATTTGGCGAGCGAACACTCTGCCTCATATAACATGGTTTGCTGAATCACCATTTTATAAAACTTCCATTTGAGTTTTAAAGGAATTTTTTTATCACATAAGACCCCTAATGCGCTTCACCATTTGACCTACCCAGATCTAATACGATGTACTATATCGACATCGATATTACCATCTCTCTGAATGATGGACTCGAGATATTTAAAACTCAATTTTTGTGGTATGACGTCAATACCAATTGCTATCGCTACCTCATGTACCACTTGGCTTCCCGAAAAGTTGCATTCTAAATAATTCGTCTTCGTCCTACTCATTCTAAAACCTTTTGATTACAACGTTTCTTTCCAACATTCTAACTTGAAATTGACCCCCAGAACAATATCGTCAACAAATAACATACACTAAGTTACCTCTCCTTAAATATGTTTGGTAAGTTCATCTAGCACGAATGTGAAAAAAAAGGAGCTTAAGGCTGAGCTTTGGTGTAGTCCAACACCAATAGAAAATGCTTCTGTGTCACCTCCTATCGTCCTTATGCTAGTCAATACTCCTTCATACATATCCCTAATTACATTGAAATAAGTCATAGGAATGCTCTTTGCCTCTAAACACCTCCATAAGAGTTCCCTAGGAACCCTATCATATGACATCTCTAAATCAATAAAACTATATACAAATCTCGTTTTCGTTCCCTGCAGTATTCCATTAGTCTACGAAGTATATGTATTGCTTCTGTCGTGGACCTACCAAGCATAAATCTAAATTGGTTGGCTAATATAGAAGCAACTCTCCGGACTCTCTTTTCAATTACCTTCTCCCATAGCTTTATGGTGTAACTTAAGAATTTGACGCCTCTATAGTTATGACATTATTGGGTGTCCCCTTTGACCTTGTATAAAGGGATCAACCTATTCAAGCTCCATTTATCCAACATTTTGGCTGACTCGAGGATCATATTAAAGAGCTGAACTAACCACTCAATACCAACAACTCCTATTCACTTCCATACCTCTATAGGGATCTCATCCGGCCCTACGGCCCTTCCGTTCCCCATCCCCCTCAAAACCTTTATAATTTCTTCCCTTGTTACCCTTCCACATGAGGATCAGTTAAGAAAATGCTCTGACACGGAGGGTTCACCTAACTCCATTATGACATATATGCCTTCGTTATACAGGCCATAAAAGTATCTCTTCCATCTATTCTTGATGGCTTGGGCCTCTGTGAGTACCTTTCGTGCTTCATCTCGTATACAGTAAACTTGGTTGAAATCTTTCATCTTACGTGCCCTATCTCGTGCTAACTTGAAAAATTTTTGTGCTCCCTTGAACGTATCCAAATCCCTGTACATAGTCTCGTATGCTTCTCCTTTAGCTACTGAAATTGTCTTTTTTACCTTCTGCTTTGCCAGTCTATACCTTACTCTATTAGTTTCCCGATCCGCCTCTATTATACTTACCAAAAAATCTTTAAAAGCTCTCATTTTTGCCTTTAACGTCCCTTGAACCTCCTCCGACCACCACCAAGATTCCATGCGCCCGACCCTTTGCCCTTTAGATACTCCTAGGAGTTTTGTGGTGATTTTTCTCACTACGGGAGTTACTCCCTCTCACATATGATTAGCATCCCCTCTCATGGACCATGTTGTATTATACTAAATTTGAGTCCTAAATTTTTCCACCATGTCCCCATTTAGCCTCTACCATGTAATTTTACGACATTGCTTAGTAAATTGTTGTGACCTCCATCTTTTAATTCCTAGATCCAAAACTAACAATTTATGTTGGGTTGATAGGCATGCGATCGGAAGCACTTTACAATCCTTGCATTATGATCTAGCTCTCTTCTGAACAAGGAGATAATCAATTTGCCTCTTGGTCGTGCTACTCTGAAACGTCACCAAGTGTGCTTCGTTTTTCTTAAATAAGGAATTTGATACCACTAACTCATACGCTATGGCTATGTCCAATAAAGCATTCCCACTATCACTTTTAGTGTCATATTTGAAGTCCCTGTGAATTCCTATATATCCGTCTAAAACAACCCCTATATGCCTATTAAAATCACCTCCTAGGATAATATGCTCAATATTAGAGATTTGTAGAAGAACCCCATCCAGCGTTGCCCATAATTGACATTTTTGTTGTACGTCTAAACCAGTTTAAAGTGCATAAGTATATACTATATTGAGAACCACATTGTTAAAAACAATTTTTCCCACCATAATCCTATCATTGACACTTGTGATCCACACCACTTGGTTTATAAGTTCCTTGACTACTAGGATACCTATCCCATTATGCTTCCACGTACTTTTCGAGTACCATAGTTTGAATCTCTCTATCTCCTTTGCTTTAGCTGCTGACGACTTAGTCTCCTAAATGCAGGCTATTTGTATCATGTGCTTGTCTAAAATCTCTACTACTTTTCCAAAGGTACTATCCTAAGAAGTCCTTTAAAAAGCTGATGATGATGATGATGATGGTAATAATAATAATAATAATAATAATAATAATAATAATAACAACAACAACAACAACAACAAAAATAAACTAATAATAATAAGAAAATTCAATAAATAAAAAAATAATAAATAAAAAAATAATAAGATAAATAATAAATAATTTCCCAACTGAAGGGAGCCTCAGTATTGCACAAAGAATACCAACATGAAAAAAAGGCAAGACTGATTAGAGCATGAAAAATCTTTTGAAACTTGCACAATACAATGACATGGTCCAAGTGGAAGCACCTATAGAAAAAAAGAAATCAATGTTCTCGTAAAAGTTGAAGAGCTCACCGAGAGATTACTGAAGTGGTAGGAGAAAGGGTCTCTGTGGCCGGTAAGGAGAGAGTCTATAGAGAAAGATTTTCGGAAGATGTTGATTAAAACACTTTATAACAAATAAAATAAAAGCCTTGTCTTATAAAGGAAGTTGTGTAAGACAAAATGAGTAAGGTAGTAATGGGAAGCAATAGGAAAAGACTAATGGTTTTTTTTATAGCAGCAGACTTATCAGGGGGCTTGAAATTGCTAATGGAGATAGCAAATAAGCGATTAACTACTGTAGTACCAGAAACAACATCTTGTACAATGTTCCCGAGCTAGCTTGTTCAGTAAATCAAAACACCCACTCCATGTTTGCAGAAGATAGTCAAGGGAAATATTCAGGAAAAACGAGAAAAAAAAAGAATGTATTTGACCCTGGTTGCAACCTCAACAAAAATCTAAACCACGAGATTCATACCACAGAGACGACATGGAAAAGATAATTTAAAAAACACTATAAACTATAACTAAAAACAGATAATTATGTGGAACTGAAATACCAAAAGTAAATACAAGGTTGGCAGGAGTTGCCACCCCTTACCTCCATACACGGTTGGGATCCATTGGTGAGTGTATTCCCACTTAAAGGTTCACATAGATTAGTTGTTTCTACCCAACATCAATGGAGACTTATCGTGTGAATGGGTAAATAGATACCTGGGTCGATGATCATAGGAAACCCACTGGCAGTGAATGATAGTGGTGCCAATGACAGAAGCATGGTGGCGTTGATGTTGGTTCCAAAACCACCAAAGAAAAAACAAAGGTGAAGAGACAAGTAAAGTTAGAAAGCAACACACTAACTCTATCTAGTTACAGGATAAGGAAGAAGAAGAAGAAGAACACATATAAGAACATGGGTTCGAACTAGAACTTGAGTTTCTTCCAAATTATTCAAAAGGAACTTAACAGAGAAATCAGCTTTAACATTGGCAATGAGTGCGTTAACCATGTACCTATCTATCAACAGAAAGTAATGATTGTATGTCTTACATGACTGGGATTGGAATGACCCTCTCGAAGGTGGAGCCACCGTTGTTGTTGATATGTAGCTGATATGTTTATGAGTAACATAGAAAATACCTGTAAAAATAAAAACCCCATTAAGGTAAAATACAACCTGTGTCTGGAACTGCTATTATCTCTTCTTACACTCTCTTTAGCTCTATTGCATAATGATCCACCTCACTTTCAGCAATCCTATATGCACCAATCAATGCCGCTCAAGTGACTAACTAGGAATGGCACTATGTCTCTATATCTCAGACGACAACCACCACAACTATCAAAAGACCTCTAACAAACTCAACTTTTCCAAACCACCACACATTGACATTCATCTCACGTGTTGGACCCCGTCTCCGAGGCCCAACATTCGGAAACACACAAGCACACATAAGCATAGAAGACCCATAACTCACA
>JAOSBN010000003.1:7953526-7974065 GCA_027563595.1 Erythroxylum suave
CACAATTCAACCCCCCTTCTTGTGCATCTTAAATATCGTTTTCTAAGTGTTGTATTAACGTGTGAATTACTTCATTTACACTATCAAACCAAGCAAAATCTAGTCTTCTTTATTTTTCTGCAAGTTTTGATTCCTACAACAGTTAACAATCTTTATCATTCTTGTGTTTAAAGATAGCAGTAAAGCAGTAATATCCCAACACAAAGTGGTATCAGAGCAATAAAGACTTCCTGGGACATTTCTTGGACTCTCCAAGCATCAGGATTCATTCTAGAACTTTAAGTCTCTTTACATTACAGCAACCATGGTAGGCAAGGAAATGGATGTTTTTTTTGGTAAAGAAGATTTTACCATCTGGAAACTCCAGATACAAGTTCTTCTTAAATCTTATGACTGTTATGGTGCTATAGATGATTAGTATGACCTAGAGACTGATCCTATAAAGAAGCCTAAGATGCAAAGACTTGCACGTTGCAAGTTAATGCTTCATTTATCACCAATAGTGATAAGAAAAGTGCAGAATTGCAACACTGCACAGAAGCTTTGGGTGAAACTTGATGAATTGTATGCCAAAAAGTGTCTTCCTAACAAGATGACACTTCTTCATAATCTTGTTAACTACAAGATGAACACTTCAGCCTCCTTAGATGATAACCTAGACTACTTTAAGCTAGTTCAAGATCTAAAAGCTACAAATGAGAAAATCTCAGAGGAACATCAAGCTGTAGTAATATTAAAAGCATTACCTTCTGAATTTAATGCATTCAAGAAAGTAATTAAGCATGCTAGTGGAGAATCACTTACTGTAAAGAGGGTTTTAGATTCTCTAATGGAAGAGATAGTTGAGAAAAATCCTTTTAAGAAAGAGGTTGAAGTGATGTTTGTAGAGAATAATTATGAGAAGAAATTTAGCAAGAAAGGAAAGTGGCAGAAGGGAAGTGGGAAAGAAAAACACTCTAAGGAAGGTGAAAATGAAAAGAAGAAAAAAGGCAAAGGGAAGAAATGTTTTTACTGTGATAAGGAGGGGCATTTTTCAAGGGACTGTAGGAAAAAGAAGAGGGATAAGGCAGCTGAAAGTGAAATTTTAGGTAATATTGAAAAATCTGAAGATTCTAGTGGAGATGAAATTCTGGCTGTAATTGAGGATAGTGAGGACCTTAGTAGAGAGTGGATATTTGATTCAGGGTGCACTATGCATGTCACTCCTCATAGGAATTGGTTCATAACATTTGAACCAGTCACTGCCAAGATTAAAATGGCAGATTCTGGGTAGCAAAGGATAGAGGACATAGGAAGTGTTTCCATCAACATGTTTGATGGAAAAAGAAGGATCCTAAGCAATGTTAGATTTGTGCCTGGAGTAAGGAAAAATCTGATTTCTGAAAGCTTGTTTGATAAGCAAGGCTTTCAGATCAGGTCTAAAGATGGACTTAGAGAAATCCTAAGGGATGGGAGAGTCGTCATTAGAGGAGTGGAGAGGGGTGGTCTATACTATGTTATAAGTTCAACTGAAATAAATCAAATTTCAAAAAGTAGAAACCTTGAACCAACCAAGCAATGGCATGCAAGGTTGGGTCATGCAGGCAACAAAAGCCTACTTCATCTCTCTAGGCAAGGTCTAATCCCTGAAGAAAAATTTCAGAAGTTAGAATTTTGTGAATCCTATGTGCTAGGAAAGCACCACAGGTCAGCATTTCAAAGGGGAGCTAAAAGAGCCACAGAGATCATGGAGTATGCTCACAGTGATCTCTGTGGTCCCTACAACAGGAGAGAACCTATATTTCATGTCCGTAATTGATGATAAGCACCACAGGTCAGCATTTCAAAGGGGAGCTAAGAGAGCCACAGAGATCATGGAGTATTCCCAATGTGATCTCTGTAGTCCCCACAGCAGGAGAGAACCTATATTTCATATCTATAATTGATGATAAGTCAAGGAAATGTTGGGTTTACCCTATGAATAGAAAGGATGAAGCACTAGAAAATTTCATGAGATGGCATACACTTATGGAAAATCAGACTAGGAAGAAGTTAAAATGCGTAAGGATTGACAATGGATTAGAATACTACAATAAAGAACTTAAAGATTATTGCAGCAAGAATGGAATCTTAAGGCATAAAACAGTAAGAGCAACTCCACATCAGAATGGAGTGGCTGAAAGACTTAATAGGACTCTCCTAGAAAAGACAAGGTGCATGTTACTCTCTTCGGGTTGCTCACACTCTCTATAGGGAGAAGCAATTAGGACAGCAACCTATTTAATCAGTAGGCTTCCAACCTCTTTTAATAACTATAAGACTCCTCAGGAAATTTGAAGTGGTAAGAAGCCAAAACTCACACACCTTAGGACTTTCGAATGTGCAGCCTATGCACATCAGAAAGAGGAAAAATTAAAGCCTAAAGCAGTCAAGGGAGTGTTCCTAGGATATCTAGGTGTAAAGGATTATAAACTCTTATTACTCCAAAAAAGAGCCTACAAAACAATCATTAGTAGAGATGTCATCTTTAAGGAAGATGAATTCCTTCTGTTGAACAAGTATTCTCAAAATTCTGACCTCCAAGGTGAAATTTAGGAGAATTTAGGGACATCAAACCATTCAGTCCCATTTTATGTACCACCAGAACGTGAAGAAGGTGATGCTACACAATTAGAAAATGTGGAGCCTACAGAAGGCACTACACAGTATGAAAAAAGAAGAGAAAAGGCAGAAGATGAGGGTAAAGGAGAAGCTTTACACCCACCTTCAGATGATGCACAAGAAAATCTAGAAGACTACCAACTCACTAGGGATAAGCAACCAAGAATTAGAATCCCTAACAGAAGGTACACTGAACTAGACATGATTGAATTTGCATGCTTCATGGCTGAAAATGTAGAAAATAAGGCTCCAGAAACATATGATGAAGCCATGAGAAGCAACGATGCTAAAAATTGGAAAGAAGCTTGTGAGAAGGAATATTCTTCATTAATGAAGAATAAGACTTGGACATTAGTCCTTAGACCTTACAAAGCCAAATTAATTGAGAATAAATGGATGTTCAAGTTAAAAGAAGGAGTAACTGAAGCAGAACCTAGAATTTACAAAGCTAGGCTTGTAGCTAAGGGATTTAGGCAGAAGGAAGGAATAGACTACAAGGAGATATTCTCTCCAGTAGTCAAATTCAAGACAATTAGGCTTATACTAGTCCTAGCAACTCTTTATGATTGGGAAATCCATCAAATGGATGTTAAGACAGCTTTCCTATATGGAAAGCTAGAGGAGACTATATATATGAATCAACCAATTGGATTTGAGGGTAAATATAAGCTAGACTCTGTTTGCCTATTGCAAAAATTCTTATATGGTCTCAAGCAAGTACCTAGACAATGGAACAAGAAGTTCCACGGGGTTGCTACTAGTATGAACTTCGTTAGAAACTCATATGATTATTTCCTATATTACAAAGATCTAGGAATGACTAAAGCAGTGTTTACGCTAGTCTATGTAGATGATCTCATCATCACAAGGAAGGACTTGAATAAAATTCAAGAAGTTAAGATTAAATTGTGCTCTCATTTTAAAATGAAAGACCTAGGGGAAGCTCATAAGCTTCTAGGAATGCAGATAATCAGATCTAGGAGGGAAGGAAAATCATGGCTTGTCCAGAAGAATTACATAAGGAAAATCCTAGCTCAATTCAATATAGAACAAGCTAAACCTACTTCAATACCCTTAGGATCACACTTAAAGATGATCTTTAATAAGTGTCCTAAGACAGAAGAAGAACAGAAGACTATGGCTCACTATCCCTATGATGTAGGTGTTGGGAGTTTAATGTACCTTATGCTATGCACAAGGTTTGATCTAGCCTATGTTATAAGTATCCTAAGTAAGTTCATAGCCAATCCAGGTCTAGAACACTAGCAAAGGCTCAAGAATGTTCTCAGATATATATCTGGAACAATAAACTATGGATTATGCTTCTCTAAAAGGGAGCTAACCAAATGCAATTACTTGTCTCTGCATGGCTATATGGATGCCGACTATGCAATAGATAAGGACTCAAGGAAGTCAATTTCAGTATATATATTTACACTATCAGCAAACACAATAAGTTGGAAATCACAACAACAATTAGTGGTTATTTTATCAACGACAGAGGCACAGCATTATGCAACAACAGAAGGGGTAAAGGAACTAGCATGGCTATTAGGAATATTAAAAGAAATTAACATAGATCACAACACCAGTACTATATACAGATAGTCAAAGTGCGTGGTACTTGAGTCGAGATCCAGTCCTCCATGAACGATCCAAGCACATAGATGTGGGTTTGCATTTCGTCAAAGACCAAATCGCCAAAGGAACCTTCAATCTGGACAAGACACAAGGTGAGAAAAATCCTTCTGACTTTAGTACTAAAATACTAACACAAAAGAAGTTGCAGGGAATACTTACAAATCATGGAAGCCCCTTGAATCCGAAGGCAGATCTGATGAATCTCACCGAAGGGGGTGAAGATTAGGGTTTAGAGTTTTTTGGGACCTCTCTAAGGTTTTTTTTATCTTAGCAAAGATTGATGGAGTAGGAGGGAAAGTGTGATGGAAATCATGTTTACTCCACCAAACTTCACTCAAATTCGACAAAAAATAAGAAAAATTGAAGACAGAAAGTGGACATATGTGTTGGTGTCTGAAGTGTCGAAGAGAGAAAGGGGAGAAACTTCCTTGAAGAAGTTGTGAGCTGAAGATTGAAACTAAAGCTAAAACCATGTGGAGACAAAAGTTCACTCACATGTTTGAAGCAGTCAACACAAAACAGTGTCGTTTATAGCATGTGTTTTAATTCACTATCTTGTTAAATACAATTGAAGTAGATACAAAACGAAGCCTCATACATCTCAAAACGCAAAGCACAAGCCAGAAAACGCTGAACACAACTCCAAACTCAAAACGCACAGCATAGTAAGATTTACTAAAGGCTCACATGGAAGGCACATGAAGACTATCAGAAGCATGCAAAATCATCCGAAAGTCTTCATCTTCCTCAGCTATAAAAGAAGCAACTCAAGTATCAATCAAGAGATCAACATAGAAAATTCTTCATTCAATTTACATTATACTCAGTGATTTTGAGAGAGCAAGAACAGAGTGTGAAAATATTAGAGAGTACTGGAGTACACACCTATGGGTACTAGGAGAGTTGGAGGGCTCTTTGCAAAACACTCAATCTCTATAATGTTTCTCATCCTCTTTTTCATATTAGTGATCACCACTACCAAGTGGGAACCTTGGATGTAGATAGTTTTTACACTATCGAACCAAGTAAAATCTAGTCTTCTTTATTTTTCTGCAAGTTTTGATTTATTGCATCAGTTAACAATCTTTATCATTCTTGTGTTTAAAGATAGCAGTAAAGCAGTAATATACCAATAACAGTAATACAATTTTGTAGTTGCAACCTTGTGATTATTTCATTTTCTTTTGACAAATTAACTTAACGCTAATTATTCTATAACTATCTATGAAGTCAATTATCCGTAATTGTCATGAATGATTGAAACAAGTAACAGATAAATTATTTATAAATTTTCGGATTTAACTTGTAATAAATAAGAAAACTAAATTAAATATTTGTAATTATTTTAATTATTTAATTTACGATCTAATCTTTTTCACTAAACTTATTGTTATTATTTAATTAATATAAAATGCTATCATACTCAACCAATTGATGATAAACTTTGATTTAAATGTTAAGATTCAGTCGATTAATTTGGAACATTTTAAGACTTAATAACTATCATAGTATGTTTTGAATTGTAGAAATTATTCTTTCAAATTAATTACTAATGATATAATTAGATGAAATTTTTCTTTGAATCAGAGTTAATTACTCTTGAATTTATGACTTCTATATTCAATTGATTTATTTTAATTTCTTATTAATTTTAGTTAATTAATCACAAACTCCATCCTCATTGTAGTAATTAAAATTAAGAAACTAATGTTTAAATTCTCTCATAATATGAACAGGTTCACAACTATTACAAGAAATTAGAAAATTGGATTACACTTCAACAATCCCCGATTAAAGATACATCTTTATCCACGAAGTATCTACTGGCCAAACAAGAACAATCAGAAAGAGTGGAGACCTCTCCCTAAAGCAGCAGAAGTTAACATCTTTACGTCTCAATCTAGTTCATGACCTTTTATCGTGTCAGAAATGAAAGTGGGTCACTGGAAACATGTATGCCTAATATTCAGTGCTCTATGCATTTCAACATCTTAAAGCTAAAAAAGGGACCCGGCAGTGTCCGTAACAGCATAATAGTGATAGACTAAATAGATCCACACCTTCGGATTTTCCATAGTTCCATGACTTTCAATTTGAAAAGGATTATCCCTGAAAGTACAAGAATTTAGAAACCGATGCAAACACCAGCAAGATCAAACGGAACCGTCCAGGAAAAATAGAATTATGGAAGTTGTCTAAACCGCAAAAGCCAAGACCTTCAAGTTTCGGGAGAAAATGACAGACACACAGGTGATAAACTTGGCAGGTAAACCACGTCTTCACTGGAGTTGCAAATTCAATGGCCTCAACGATTACAACGCATTTAACTTCGAACAATATCAATGAGGAACTTCATCTTCCACCAGAACATGTCATCTTTTTAGCAACCATTACAGTCAACTCATTAATAGCAATAAAACATATAAGGGGAAGTCTCGTGTTCACTTAAATGTAGATAGTTTAAGCAATACGAAGAATAAGGGTATGAAAGATTTCACATGTGAGAGGTAGAAGTTGAACTAGATACTGACCTTCCTTCCCAGGCAAATACATCAAGATGTAAAGAAGGATCACAATGCTAGGCTAGTTCAGCTGATTGGAATAGAAGTCACACTCATATGGGGCCTTCATTGGCTGGAATTCTTGAAAGTACATACCACTATCACTGTGCAAACTTGAGACATGCAATTGCGAGTCAGTTGACTGATGTTCAGACCTCAAGTATTCAGGCAGATCTTGAGGCATCACATGCAGCAAAGACTGAGGTATGCCAGTATAAGATGCAGGCACAGGCTGCTCAAATGAAATAGATTTTGGCTCACAAGAAGCCCATGACTTGGTTGACAGAAGAGAGAGAGCACGATGAAGATCCTGTGTTGCATCCACATTAACAGAGATGACAGATTCCTCTGAGCCTGTGGCATTCAGGTAATGTAAACAAGTGCAAGCATAACATTTCAAAGAGACGTATCACTCTTCACAAAAATAAAAGGTCCCTTCACAACAGTATCGAAGTAATCAAAAAGTTTGGGGTCTTTAAACTCGCATCTTCTAGCTTATTCTAAAACAGTTTCCCTGTCAGTACGATCATTATATCCTACAATCAATGTGTAAGATTGCATGCATTGACCCTTATTAGTGCGTTGAGCTTTTCATTTTGAATAACCAACACAAAATTTCGATAGAGCACACTTCCTATGTGATACCTTACCTATCTGATTTCCATAGATAAATATGTTGGTCATCAGATAATTTTGCACCTTTCCGTCATCATGTTTCCATCTCTCTTGAGGACCTTAAGGTTAATCCTTCTACTAGAATACTTTAATTAATGAAGGAAAGGTTCGTTATTTTTGCATGCTTTTTTTAAAGAGAAAAGGGGTTGTATTCATGCATCTTTGGATCATAGTGGAAGTTTCTTTCTTGTGATTTTTAGAACTTTAAATCAACAAACAAAGGCCTTGATTCAGATGCCAGAACAGAGAAGACCTTGGTTGAGAATCTCAGCCATCGTGCCCTTGACCTTGGATGGGAAGGAGCAATTAGAATCATGACAGTGCATAGGAATTGAATTAGTGCACTCCTGGTCAAGTATGCACGGATGTCCAGCAATATCTTCTGCCTTATCAGGTTTCAATGTATATTCTTTTGTTATGGAAAACACGGTGCCGGATGTTGTTTCTGATGTCAAACTCCCATTTGATCTGTTATTGAAAAGTGGTTCTCTGTTCCAATCAATGCTTACCTCCTGCCTTCTATCTGCAAAAGGTAATAATGTTTCATATTAACTAGTCTGTTTTGTTCTTGCATGAATATAGATAATTCCGCCACTTAGGTGCTAGAAACAAATTTAAGAAAGTGAAATCCACTTCTACAGATTTCCTTCATCTTCTACAAATTACATTCTCTGAAAATCATAATTAAAACTACTAAGTAAAGTCAATCGACCTGTACAAGTTGCAACACTCCCTAATTCCCATACAATATATAACTTAGCTCAAAAGGTTAACAAAATCAGTACCATATAACAAGGTGGATGGTCTGGCAGAATTAAACTGGACAGAATCCAGTTGTGGCTTGCGACGCCTTGCATTGTGATCAGAAAGACGCCTGCGACAGCTTCGCTTCTTTTCATCAAATTCTGAGAGGCCATGGAACCTTTATGTCGACAAAAAATAGTTCAGTTAGATGAATGTAAACATATGACTTGGGACTTAATATAATCACTGCACAAAACAAGTTGCAACACTCCCTAATTCCCATACAATATAAGTATGGTCTTTTGAAAAGAGAAACAGGAAAAGGAAGTCATTCCAAGCATATTCCATAATTCATATTAATGGAAGCTCTACCTGCTACACTGCTGGCAAAATCGTCGTTCTACACCAGCTACAATAACCTTTGGGCACTTTGAATGACTTTCACAAACTCTATGTTTCCTATGGTAATCTTTAGCTGATGAGAGGTCAATATTGCATCCTTCTACTTGGCAATGTGTGAAAGGTATACCCTGAGAGCTGGATTTAGATCTCTTAACGGAATTAACAGAAGAAACAGGAATTATGGAAGGCGACGAAGTCCTAGCATTACTCCCCGCTAAAGCATCTTTAAAATACGCCCTTTTACCAAGCTTCAAGCTAAGCGGCGGTTCACTTGTGCCCACTGTGGACTCAAGAGTAGAAGTAGAACTTGGCCGCACCTTTGCAAGTTGTATCTTGTTATTGAGGACATCTGGAAAAGGTTCATACCCGTCTGAAGTAAACATGGGAGTTTTCACTTCCCCAGCTGATGAAGAATTAATAGAAGCTGACTTTGAGCTCCTAGATGATGAAGCAAGTCCCAAGTCAGAGCCAGAAACACCACTACCACTACCGGTGCCACTCACAGATGAATATAAAGACCCAGAATCACCTCCTCTATCTCCATCAAATTCCCAATCTGTTTCTTGTAACTTCTTTGGATTTTCATTAGTTGTTGCATTGAACGTGACAAGGCTCTCCAAGTCCCATCTTATCTGGGGCTTTGCATTCCACTCCATCATTGAGAGAGAGCTGACAGAATTACCTTACAGACTGTGCGTCCTTGTATGGAGAATAAGCAAGATGCCAGATCATGAAATTACAAATTCAAGTTTAATCAAAAGTAGCAATAGCCACAGAAAAACCCAAACAAACAGTAGAAAGCGTTTATAGATAATACAGACAATATACGATGGCTATAACTTAACTAGCCAAGACCTGAGTGCAGCTTATATCTCACTGAACTCAGGAATAGAACATCTGTATTTATCTAAATTAGACTCTGCAGAGTTGGTCTTTTCAACCCACCCTGCCCACCACACACAGTCTCTCTCAAGATAGGAACAGATCTGTTTGATTCCTTCCCTTTCCTAGATAGTTCCAATTGTTACTATTATACAAATACCAAAGAATTCAAACAAGCAGAGGACCACGTTGATTAAACAAGAGTAACAGTATCATACCCTGAACGAAAGTTTGCTCCCCAATTCAGCCCATAATCCAGACATGAATCACCACCTTCATAACTCACATCCAACTAATAAGCTCTTAGTTCATGTTCCAGCTTCCCAATCACTAGGTACGGATATAAGGATTTATTACACTTCACAAATACCTGAAATGCAGAATCCAACCAAAAATAAAGATTCAACGGATATTCTCACAGCACGTATCCATGTCATGACTTCTTGGTACGCTAACTAACAAGCTCTATAGTCTCTACTATTCATAGGACAATAAACTAAACCTTAATCCCAGTAAACTATATTTGGTACCAGATTTCTTGCAACATTTGATGTCAAATTCCCACATGTATGGAACAACCCTTATTTATGGCCACTCCCCAACAAACTCTCTCTCGCTATAGTAATATCTACCAAGAACCAACAGTTATGAGAGAGAAGTGGTTCAACTTTTACCACTGGAGGTGAGGACAGTTATCACACCGTAAAATTCCAATAATCAACATTTAATCTGTTGGGGCTAATAAAAGAAGTAGGCCCATGAGAAAGACCGGTAGCTGCTGATCAAAAAACCCTAAACAGATAACAACTCCAATTATTACCCACTTTCCCTACAAACCTCCCACAAGCCTTATGCCCACTGATGATGACTCCAACAACAACAACCTACTAAAAAAGGACCCCGGGAATTTCAAAGTAAAATGAAAGAAGCAATTTACAAACATCTAAAACTACCTTCCATTGATAAACTTTTATGGGTAGTAAGCTCTTTTTTCTGTAACTTCTGATGCATAAAAGCAAGAACTTTGTCGTGATAACGAACAACTGTACAAATTAAGATTGTCGCTTGTGGACGGAGAAAGTCCCGTAGACTGGTCCCCTCTACCTCTCATCTGAGCATAGAATGAAAATGTCAGACAAGCAACGACATCGTCTTCTAGCACCACTTTGCAGAGAAAATATTGAAAAGAAAGTAAAAAGGTATACATTAGAGAGAAGAACCATTAAAGAAAGAAGTGTATATTTTTAGCTTTCAATAAAGTCCCACTTTCCAAGTACCGACGATGAAAGTAAAGAGGGACCGATGTTTCAATCTGAGCCGCAAAATTCATAGCCGCTTCTCCAAATTTAGCAAAAAGATAAAAGGAAACCAAAATATCGGGAAACAATGTTACCCACTTTCCCAAGTTTATAATTAATGTACCTTGCAATCTAAGCCTCTCTTCATACGTGAAAACAAGCAAAAAGGCAGGAGTTCACACATCTATTGATAAAAGAATGGATTATTTACTCACCGATCATTGAGAAGAAGCGAAACCGACAGTTGGGCATGAGCCGAATCATGGAAAAAAGGAATCTGGCAAAAAGCTTAGAAGGAAAGAGAGAAAAGGAAAAGACTGAAGCTTTTTGAGCTTTTTTCAGAGAGCAATTAAATGCAACTGTCCAGCTTGTAGCTTGGCTTCTTTAAGTTAGTTGATGGATGATAGACGTGTGGGATTGTGGACCGCGGAATCCCACCTGCACCTTTTCCAGTGCACCCCCACACCCACTGCTCGCTGCTCCTTTCATTACAGCTTTGCTTTTTTGGACGGTATTTAAAGATTGTCTTAGACACGCATGTTAATTTAGGCTTTAACTGAGTGGACTCGGCGTTGACTGTAAATTCAACAACCGGAAATGGCCATCCATATCTCCTCGAGATATGATAAGAAATTATAAGAGAATAAACTATTGTCTTAAGATCACATGGCAAGAAATTATAAGAGATTAAACTATTGTCTTAAGATTATTTAATCCATATAATGGATGATACGAGGTTCCATTAATTAATGTGAAAGCAGGGCCAACTTGTCCTAGTTGATTATATAAATATCAACAACAAGGGGGAAAAAGAAAAGAACTAGCCAGGTGTGTCCACTCGTTTAATGCAGGCCAACAAGTAGATTAGATTCAAGAGGCATAAGGGTGTAAGCAACTCCATCATCTAAATGAAGAGCTTTTCAGAAAATGAAAGGTGTTGTATAATAAACAATATCTGAAAACTATTTATCTATTTCAACCGGAAGAACATAGAATACTTTGAAGCCTGAAGGTCAAACGTTACATGATATGAAGCCTTCAAATAGAAAAGATATACATGTTAGAAGCTCGAATATGCTAGTTGTGAAGTTAAGAAACTTGTCTTCCATGCCTATATGTTTTAGTGATTACGGCATGCAAAGTTTATGAAATTGGGAAGTTTTTAGAATGGAGATTTTGTGAATTTGAGGATTTTCACAATTATGATTTTTGAAATTGGAGGTTTAGTTTCGACAATTTCTAGTTTCTAAAATCGTTTTGTTAAATTGCTTGATTACTGTTTTGGTTAATAACTGTTTATGAAATTTTTTGTTGAATTGCTTAACCATTTTTGTGAAATTGTTTCGTGGAATTGATTACTGTTTGTGGAATGTTTTATCCAATTAGTTTATGAAATTGGGTATTTTTTTCATGCGATTAATATCATGTATATTTTTTCTTTTTATTTTTAATAAATGTTTTTGTTAATTTTTTTATTGTTTAATTTATACTGTATTCATTTTTTGTTAAATTTCATGTTGGAGATCTTAGTTTAGCTTAAAGACAGGTTCAAGTTGTTGCCTTTAATGAGATTTAAAGGAGGCAACACTGAGATTATACACATATTACTTGATTTTGCGTCAATTTATTTATACCAAGAGATTTGGGGAATGGAGCACATTTGTAGAGTCTCACACCAAACATTTATAGAGGGCTTAAGTTGTTTGGTGAAAGAATACCATGCAGTTGACTTGTATAAACTTTTAAATAGGTGTAATTAGTAGACTTTGAAAGTATACATAGACAGAGAGAAATTAGAAGAACATTTTAATATTAATGATATTAAACAAAATGTACAATTTCAAATTTATAGGCCATAGCTAAAAGTGGTCGATGTTAGGTTTTGAAGTTGACATTTTCCAATTCTTTGATAGAAAAAGTGATGAAAAGAATCGTGAAGAAGTGGATATAACAGACGTTGGCAGAGTCAAAGAAATCCATTGGCGGAGTCAAAGAAATCCATGTAACAATTATAGTCGCAGAAGGAGGTGATCCAAAAATTGTGGCGTCTAAAGAAGAAGCTTGCATAAACAAATAGTCAAACTGTGCTTTGAAGCTCAAGTTAGTAAGAAGTGTTAATATGCAAAGAGAATTCTCAAAGTAAATTATTGATAAGATATTATGTCCTTATCTTAGGGTGTCGCCCTTTATAAGTGACCCTTCAACAATTATAATTGGATTCTAACTATCCAAGTAGAGTATGAATCCATCCTTACTGGAAAGCTTGATTAATCTTTGGTTTAGATTCTATTTCTGTACTTAGATGAACTCTTTCTTTATTGACCTTTTTTTTTAAATAAAAATGGGTCTTATATGTTAAGCATCTTCGATACTTTTAAGGAGTCATACAAATGCAAGTCTAAAATTTAAAACTATGTAAGGAAGCCTGAAGTCAATAAACTTGAAAATAAATTGGGATAAACTGAATAAATCAAGCTCATCTTATACATGTGTCAAGAGTGTATCAAATAGCTATTGGTATAGTTAAAGAAAATGATGTATTAGCATTAGATCACCGTCATGGTAAATGATCCTTATATTTTTCATGCATTATTTATTAAAATTACATAAAATTTAACTTTCCTTTTATGACTTAGAAAGTATAGTTAATCCTTATTAACTAATTGTTAGCTAGGATGAATCATATTTTTAGATGTCTAATTAGGTATATTTTTCTCATATGTTCTACGAGTTAAAATTTTGAAAATAATAAGGTACATGATGTTGAACCTGAAATCTATATGTTACACTAGATGATGATCTGCTTGCAAAAGGTAATAGTTACAATCATTTTTACTAAAGCAAAAGTTAATAATGAGTAGTTGAAGTCAAAAGTATCAATATTTATTATTCTAAAATTAATTAATAAGCACTAAAGTTATAAATTTTATACCCCTTAGATAAAAATAATAGTTATGGTATGAATGGGAGAGTTGAATATTTTAAATTAACATTTTTTTGAATATGGATTAATCTTAAAGTTGGTAATAAATCTTTACTCGGTGATGGTATTGATTTGAAGAGTGTAACATTCTAATATAATTAGTAATTAAATTTGAAATTGGTATTCAATTCAATGTAGAAGTTGAGGTGGACCAATAATATGTTGTAAATGAAGAAACTAGTAGAGATGTTGGAGTTAATTCTGAGGGTGAAAAAAGTAGTAAAGTAATAAAATATATTTTTGATAATGAAGAAAAGAATCCAAATTATCAAGAAAGTAGTGACATAATTGACGATTTTGAGGTCTCAAGGGCAAATAAGGAAATTTATAGAGTATTTAAAGAAGATTTTTATTACTAAAGGAGCATATTTATATACATAAATATGCTAGCCAAAAGTAGGAGTTATGTAGTAATCAAAATGAGTCAATTAGTACAAATATGGAAGTTAAGACAATGTATGGTGACTCATATAAACTTAAAAGTGAATGCCAAGGAATAGATAATGGGGCATCAAAAATTGAAATTACATTGCGTATTAGGATGTTTGATTCAGTGAACATATTCAAGAAGGCACTATTTGTAGCATTCATTTAAGGTTGGTTTTAAGTTTGTACATACCATGAATAAGAGATTAAGAGTAACAACTCTATGTAAGAAGAAATATGGGAAAATGACACACTTCGGCCATACACATTAAAAGTATGCCTTTCAAAATTAAAATTTACTAGTCTAAGCATGAATATAGGATAGAGTACCAAAACAAAAGGTATCAAACTAAGTTGATTGCCAAAAAATATCTTATTTTAAAGGCAATCCTAATAGGAAATATTAATCTAAAGGGTCCTATAGTTAGGCACTACAATATCATCATCACCATCATCATCGTCATCATCATCACTCAGTTTGAAATCCCGCAATGACGCTGGGTCTGGGAAAGTCTGATAGTACGCAACCTTACCCCTACATAGTAGAGAGGCTATTTCCGGTGGACCCACATACAGATGTGATAATAAAAAGAGGTGCAAATGAAATGAAAACTGATAAGTTAAGAGTGTAGGAAAATAGAATTAAATAAGTACATAAATAAATAAAATAAAACAAAACCAACAAAAATAATTGATATGGAGACCAAAACCGTCGTGAGTAGAGACCAGTTTAAAAGAAAAGTTATTATTATTATTATTATTATTATTATTATTATTATTATTATTATTATTATTATTATTATATATAAAAATAATAATTAGAAACGCTGTAAAGTTTTATTCATACCTATTATGCTACTAACGTCTGCTCATCATTTTTTGAATTGTGCATATCAATATTAAGTAAGGGTCATGCGAATCTGCTCTGTATCTTACTAATTTTTAATCATATGTCCTTATGGGGTCATAGGCAAATGATGTATTTAAACTATGCTAATCATAATGTTGGCATGCAATTAGAAGCAAAGTAATAGTAAATGCTTATGCACAAAACGAACTAGTAAGGACAATACGAAATAAAATGCACAGTTGCATACAAGTAAAGCGCAACAAAAGAACACAAAGCAAACAAAAATAAAATAGGAAAGAATACATATAGAAAAATCATAGAAAGAAAGCACTAAGGTGAAGCATACCTAATCACATTAGTATTCGGATATAAGAACCACAACTAAACGAATCTACTTGGTCATAGTCAATAAAACTTGTAATCACATTTACCCTGTAATGACATCACAAAGAATATGGAAACAGCCGATATCTTCCTAACTATGATATGAACCTGAAGTAGAAATGACCATTGAAAATAATAACACATTGGAAATAGCCGATATCAAACAAGATAAGTAGAGACGACCCTCTGTTACAAATATGAAACTAAGTACTAGAATGGAAAAGACATTGTATAACACCATTCGCCTGCAATTGATACTTGAAGGATCATTTTTCTGTTGGTTCATTAATAGCTCAAGGACTTTGATTCGTAGCGTAAGTGTAAGTTTACAAAGTCCTATGTGCCCAATAAAGCTGGATGACCAAAACAAAGTACAAGAAAATGAGAGAAGCTATATCGTCACTCTACGAATCTGATCACTCACCCAAAAGACCGACTCAGTAATTATAGAAAGAAAGCACTAAGGTGAAGCATACCTAATCACATTTGTATTAGGATATAAGAACCACAACTAAAGGGGTCTACTTGTTCATAGTCAATAAAACTTGTAATCACATTTACGCTGTAATGACATCACAAAGAATATGGAAACAGCCGATATCTTCCTAACTATGATATGAACCTAAAGTAAAGACGACCATTGAAAATAATAACACATTGGAAATAGCCGATATCAAACAAGATAAGCAGAGACGTCCCTCTATTACCACATTTATCTCATTCCTAAATGAGGGCTTGTAGTCAGGATCGACAGAAGCTACAAATGGGACCTTTCTGTATATCTATGATACTAGTTGAATATATCTAGTTGATACTTGCAAGACTCTAACCAACTTACCAAGAAACTGTAGCCGAACAAAGGAAGAAGCTAAGCCTCGGCCCATTTGCCACTTCAGGACAGGTTCGCCTTGGTTAGCATTAGCAGACTGTTTAGCCATCCCTTGTAGTTGTGCACGCGCAGCCCTTCCTGCAGCAGACTTTTCAAAATCTTCTTGTCGTTTCTGAGCTGCTTCAGCCGCTTTGGCGCGAGCTTCAATGGACTCCAATTTCTCTTCCTCTTGTCTCTGTCGCCGCTCGTCGTCTCCGTTGAAACAGGAGAAGCACCACAGTCCCATCTCTCCCGATGAACGAATTCTCCTACTTCTATTTTGACTTTCGATGCCCCTTTTATACTGATAATAAGAAGGCATATAGAACTAAGACTATAGACTTATAAATATTAATATTGGAGGATGATAAATAATTTAGGAAGTTGAGAAGTTATACGATGACCATTTTATAGTTTAATAAGGGATGTTTTTTTCGTCATCAAGTATCCATATGGCTTATTTGAGTTTTGTTACATAAGCCTACATGCATATAGGAAAGGATTTCTAGTAGCAGACAAGCATATATTATTGATGTGGATGGTTGTCATATAAAGCACAAATATAGAAGACAATTACTTATAATATTGGGTTTAGAAGCTAACAACACGTTTTCCATTACTATAGTAGTTTCTATATAAAATAAAGTCACTTAGAATATTTTTTGAGTGCTTAAAGCAAGATATCAAGAGTTATATAAATATGGGATGGTTAAAATGTTAGATTAAAAAAAAGTATTGTCACTTTTTTAAAATTTTCAAATTTACATTTATGTTTAATTATCATTTTATTTAAGTATGTTGTCAATAGGATCTAGAGCAAGTTTTCAAAGGTAACATACCCAAGAGTTAAGCATGTCCATGCCAACATGCAAAAGTAACTCATCACAACTAAAACTGTAAAGAATATAATGTGGAATATAACTAGTGTATAGACATATAATGAATAGGACATATACATAAACAACAACACTGAATAGAAATCTCGCTGAGACGTGGGATTTGAGGAGGTATAATACTTCACAATCTTACCTCTAACTAGTAGAGAGGTTGTTTACAAAATAGAATAATTTAATAAGATAATATATGATTGGATAAAAATGTATTTTGTTGAGTATGTCATGTAAATACACATATAATTCAAAAATGTAGTGTGATATGTTTATCAACAATCACTCCAAGAATTTCAATGCCTATATTAAAGAAGTTCAAGACAACCTATCTTGATGGAAGTTATGATGATGTGGAGGCTTACGTTAAAGAGATTTCATAAAAAAGAGGGATGGAAAGTACATTGGTGACATTTGTCTAAGAATTATGTCTAAATTAGAAATATTAAGAAAAGAAGCATGTTAAAGACTAGATTTGTATTTCAATTTTTAGAGAGTTTTTGAAATTGAATACATGCATTTTGGACAACATATAAATGAAATCAACTTCACTTAAATGAAGTAGAAAATCATTGGAACTTCTTATCAATATGCATGCGCTACTATTAGACATGATGGATGCAAGCTTGAGGATTATATTGATAAAATTTACAATATTGAGAGATTTTTGCAACTATATGCTTGTTAGTTGTTCTTTACTTTAGATTAGCATCATTACCTATAAGATGATTAGCATTTGTATTTATCAATTTCATTTTAACACTGTTACCTTTTTCTAATTTTTTGCAACATCAGGTGAAAATTTTGGCAAATTTTAAATAAGAATTAAGGTGCTAAAAGTGGAGCTTTCACAATTTACAACAAAGTTGGATAGACCAAAGAAGGCAAAAGTATGAAAAGATATAGAGGAACTAACTAAAAAAAGACGGTCGGGAAGGAACCATGTGAGGTTTGTAAATAATTTGATCAAGACAAGAGAGCTTAGCGTTAATAATACCAAATTAAACCAACCAACGTAATAATGATAGTTATACATTGTCATAAGGGCAAAAGTCTCGAAAATAAAAAAGGACAAGAATGAATATATAACAAATTTTTGTGAGTAATTTTTATTTTAAGTGACTAAATGAAGATTTGTGAACATAAATTACATTTTCATAATAACATTTTTATTTTTTACAAAAGAAAGTAACATAACACATGGTTGATAATATTTTTTAATAAAAACAAGCAATATAAGTCTTTGTTAGATGAGAGAAAGTATTTTTATATATTTTACACTTATCTTTTGTTATTTTAGATGACAATTAACATATGTATATAGTACATGTTAAAATAGTACATTAATGTTTATGCTTATAATATTTAATATTATGTTCTTTTAATGAGCAAGTAATGCAGGTTGATATATGTTATCGATATCTACTTTACTATAAGCTTTTATATACTTTTGTGTATTATTTTCTTATGAATTAGACTCTTTTGTACTTAATGTATTTTCCACTTCTTTCCAAAATGATAGAATTTTTATTTTTATTTGACCAAAAGTGTTTAGGAGTTAATAAATCCATGTATAAGTTAAATTATAGGGCTCAGTAATAATTACGTTATTTGAATTATATTCGAATAGGGGGTCCGTAATATACATATGATATTCATATAAGCATAATTTACTACGTAAATTATTTATTTAATAACTATAATTAACATAAAGGTTTTGTCCAGTAACTTATGGGAGTGGACACCTGTTAAATCCACTAGTCACTTGTCCTGGTTCTAGTTTGAATAAGTCTTAGTTGAGTTGATAGGAGTGGACACCTGTTAACTCCATTAGCCACCTATCTGATTCTAGTTTGAAAAAGTCTTAGTGAAATTAGTCAACGTTACAGTTATTCTTCCTGATATATAGTTGCTGAAATATTGGAGAGTGGATGAACTATTCCCTTATTTATTGCCAACAAATCAGATGAATAAAAGGGGAGCATTCTTTCATTCACTAAACTAACTCTTTGAGTTCCTTAGGATGTTTTGGTTCCCTCAAAGTAACCAGTTATTGCTTATTTTGTTCTTTAGCTACTCCTTATTTCTATTCCCAATTAATCAAAATTAGGAAGGATAAATAATGTCAATTTAAGAGTGATCCTTCTTCTCTTAGCTGACCAATCACATGATCTCAAGCACAAGACAATTTTAGATCTCAAGCACACGACAAGTTCATGGTATAATTTTCTTTAATCTTTAGAATTTTTTTATAATTTTAAAATCACATAACGTTTTGAAAGTAAACTAATAAGTTGGTATCATTTTCCCTATTTTTTATTAAACCTTTAACTCTCTATTCCTTTTTGTTATGTTACCTTAAATTCAATCGTTGTGGCTAATTTAAGGGAACTTAGCACAAAAATGAGAAACTCAGTAAGTTGACTAATTTAACAGAAGGTGGGCCTTTAATAAAGTTGTAAATGTTTTTTATATTCCAACTTGTTAATAATAAATGGAAAACTTATATGGATTGAAGGTGGCAACCTGATTAATTAAACCGACCAATATTAAATTAATTATAGAAAGTAAAGATCTGGTACTCATGATTCACTCAACTCATCCACGTGAGTATATCAGATAATGTCTTTTGTTAGTCTCTAGCTCGCTTTGTTAATGAATGTAGCTACATGAAAATGCTAGGGTAATCAAGCATGACCTTTGGTTTTTACAAAACTGAGAATGCTTAAAGAACTTTTAGTAGCCTCGTAGATTTGAAATTTGACTTAATTGGATACTAATTTTGTTACTTAAGGTCTTTCTTTACTAATCTATATTTAAACAACATTTAACCTAGATCTACAGAGTCAAGGAGTAGGAATTTTTTCTTCTCTTTTTCACAGTAAAGTTCAGAGATTAGTTTAAATTTTTTATCGAGTAATAATTTAATTTTTTTCTCTTTTTCACAGTAAAGTTCAAAGATTAGTTTAAATTTTTTATCAAGTAATAATTTACGTGTCCAAATTTTTTTATCAAGTAATAATTTATGTTGTAGACTACAATATTATTTTAATAAGATTTACATTTTCTGAAGTTGGGTAATAGGGGAACAGATACTTTATTCCAGTTAAATAGTTCTTACCTGTTTCATTAAATCTCATCAACACATTCACTACAATAAAATCGTCTTTTAGCGACGGAAATTACCGACGGAATAACCAAATATTCCGTCGGTAAATTTATTACCGACGGAATTCCCCGACAGCCGGAACACGTCGGGAATCCGGCCGTAGCTAAATTTTCCGACGGAAATTAAATG
>JAOSBN010000003.1:7974165-8055776 GCA_027563595.1 Erythroxylum suave
TAGCGACGGAAAACGAAATTCCGTCGCTAGTTTCCGACGGTCTTACTGCCGTCGGAAATGTTCCGTCGCTATTTGACAATTTTCTTGTAGTGATTTATGTGAAGCCCACATAAATGTAGTTACAATCCTCTATTTTAGTTAACCATTTCTTACCCTGTTTCATAAATCTCATCAGCACATTTATGTGGAGCCCACATAAATATGTAATTAAAATTGACCGGAGCAGGTTGGAACACCATTTTTGTCACAGATGATTTGGTGTCGGGTAATGGATTAGAGAGACTTGGGCAATGTCAAGAGGTTAGATGGTGACATTATGAGACCTAGTTTGTCACTTCCCAATAGGTTATTAAATAGGTTGTCCCATTTCCAGTTTGATCATCAAGACAAGGACATCTTTTCGAAAGTAAGTTCATATGGAAAATCCATGAGAACAAATAAAGGTGATGTACATGAAAGGGAAGAAGAAATGAGAAAGAGAGGTTTTGTGGGTCGTGAGAGAAAATCTGCAAGGAGATTGGTACAACCTTTGATGTGTTTAATGGTGAGCTACCCAAAACTCAAGTTGAAGGTAACATGTTAACAAACCACTGGACCCACAGTCAGGGACCTACAGCCTACTAGCCTCCAAAGTTCCATTCCCACATTGTTTTTCTGGGATTCGAACTTGGGATGTCGAGACAACCCAAGACGAACCTGGTGGCTCTGATACAATTGAGCTATGGTATCAAAGCCATTCTTCGTATCAAAAGAGGGATAACACTATAAGTAAAGACTAAGTAAGTAGGGAGAGAGACACCCATAAGTATGGAAACGCAATCTTCCGATCTTGTTCATTTATCGTCTAGTTTTTCTTTGTCTAGTCTCCAGCATACTTCGGAGGATGTATCTAGATCATCCTGATGTGGATGATACTGTTGAGAAGGTCTGCACCGAGATTTGGGCTTTTTCTTCTTCCTTCTCCTTTGATTGTGCTACAGTATTAGATGTCTGCTAATTTAACACTTCATCAGAACGACTTAAGACGAGAGTACCTTGTGAAGTGATTCATGTGGCTCGGATATATGGGTCAAAGATAACCTTCTATGATTCATCAGTACTCCTTAATTCAAGATGATTTGAAACAACACCATCTGTGAAATGTGTCACCCAGTCCTAAGTAAAACTACAAATGAAAATCATAATGCAATTCTAGCAATTTTTAATTGAATAAGTATTAATTATGGATTTATTATAATTAAGTTTAAGAAATTTAAATTTAATCTAAATTAAAAATAATAAAGAAATTCAATAAAGAATATGGTTAAATTGATTAAAGTCTATGAGAAAAACAAGTCATAATCAGTGTGACTGGTTATTAATTGGGCTTGTGATGAGAGACTCAATAAGATTACTATAAATAGCTACTAAGGTCTCCTACTGCCTACTTAAGTAAGTTCGTAGATGTTTAATTTCTCTGACTCATTAAGAGACCCATGCAATAAGAAAGTTGCAGAAAAATATTAACGACATAAGGATATACAACTTTCATAAAAGTTGATTTAAAAGTTTCAGGAGCTTGTTCATCGTTCAAAGAATAGAAAAACTGATATTCTACACATTTTATCCGATTTAAACAATGGAAGTAAGATGTGAAATTTACACTGAGGTTGACAGATATCAACATGGTCATCGTTAAGGATAGTAAGATGTGAAATTTACACTGAGGTTGACAGATATCAACATGATCATCGTTAAGGATAGGCCACTAGCACCTACATCTATCAGCCCAGGTGCTAAGAAAGTAGAATATATAGCTTGGGAAAGGTCAAATAGGATATGTTATTTGACCATAAAGATATCAACACTAGACCATTTGCTAAGTGGACTTCCATAAACGAACATAGCAAAGGTTTTCCTCAACAACATCTCACAAAGACATATGGTATCTTTTAATGTTGAAATAGGTACCTTATTAAAGTAATTATACTCTATGAGATATACAGGAGTAGATGTAGTAAGAGAGTACATAATTAGGATGGTCCACCTTTAGATTAAACTAAGAGCGTAAAATATTTATATTTTGATGCTTGAGTAGTTCACCAAGCTCTGAACACACTTTCATCAGAGTTTAGTATTTTGGTTACCACATACAATTCTCATGAAGAAGCTTGAGATGTAAATGCATTGATCACCTGTTGTGTTTTTGAAAAAAAGAAGCTAAAGAATACAACTCTTATAACCTTAATAGCAACTAAGGGGAAGGCAAAGGTAATGCCTTGTAAATGAAAAGGTAAGAAACTTAAATTTCCTCCACATATAGATGTTGGTCAACCTAGTGTTGCTAGAGGTCTTATGGATATTGTGAAGAGTATGAATTTGAGGTGTTTCTTCTGTAAAAAGAAGAAATATAAGAAGTTAGAATACCAAAAATATAAAATCAAAAAAAAAGTCAAAAGTTATTAGATAACCCATTGGCTTGTATGATACATAAGTCTAATCTTGCTATAATCACATTAAGTTCTTGGTGGTTAGATAGTGGATCATCTAATTACATTGTTTTCATAATGCAAGGATTCATACAAAAGAGAAAGTCGAATAGAGAGCAGGAAAAATTGACGGTGAAAATGACAAAGAAGTTGATGTAATCTCTATAGGGGATGTTTGTCTGAACCTTGATATAGGGTTCAAGCTTGTATTTTACACTTTTTATATACCATCTTTTAGACATAATTTGATTTATATATCTGTTTTGAATAAAAAAAGATGTTGTTTTACAATTGAAAATTGTTTTGTGAAATTATCTTTCAATGCAAAACATATTACTAATGCCTTGTTGTCATATGACATATAAATGGTGTCTTAACCCTTATAAGATGTATACTTATTCATATATTGCCAAAAAGTCACTAGAAAGACCCCTAAAAAGAGAGAAGTCATACATATTATGGTATAAAAAGTTAGGTCACATTTTCAGGGATATAATTGAGAAATTAGTTAGGGATAACATTCTCCTAACTCTAGATTATGTTAATCTAGAAATATGTGATCACTATTGCATGGGTATGTTGACCAAAATAAAGAAAAAGAGTTCAACTCATACTTTTACCTTATTAGAACTCATACATACAAATATACGCGAACCTTATACAATTGCATTGCTCAATTCAAAATATTTTCTGACATTTAGTTGATGACTATTCCTATTATGTATATGTGTTCTTATATTAAAAAAAAAGTCTGAAATTCTTGAGAAATTCAAGATCTTTATGATTAAAGTTGAAAACTAATTGGAAAGGTCAATTAAGATTGTTAGATCTAATTGTAAAAGTGAATATTATGACAAACATGAGATTTCAGGATTAAAAAAAGGTTCAATTATTAAATATATAAGATCATATGAAATAGTAGCTCGATTCACTCTGTTAGGTAGTCCTGAGAAAAAAAAGTGTGGCCAAAAGACACAACTATATCTTAAAAGACATGATAGCTAGGGTCAATCTAAAGCAGGACTAATTTACTGATTACCTTTATAGTGAAGTCATAAAGACTGTCTTATATATACTTAATAAAGTCCTAAATAAATTAATTTCAAAATTGCCTTTTGAAATATAGAAGGGACGGAAGCCTATCCTCACTTATCTTCCTTTTATTTTGTTAGATATTGCCACCACTCTAGGGGATATATATTTCGCTATAGAGATAGAAGATCTAGAATATTAGAATTACTGGTTCAGTCGGGTTTGGTTGGGACTGGGCGACGCCACTGTGATCCATGTGTCAGTCAGTCGCGGCGATGGATGTACCTGCAAAACAATAAAGACACGCCGAGAATGGATTCCCGGGAAGCCTCTCCGACGCTCAAGTCAGTTCCTTAGCAATAATTGTTGTTGTTAGATCCAAAATGGCAGAGTTCTCCTCGAACATACCTCTTGCGTGAGGAGGCGAAGGACTTATATAGCGGGTGCTTGTAATCATTATTAGGGATGGAGGTGGTTGCGTGCACGTTAACTTGCCCACGCACGCTACCTCCCCCATACCGTGTCCCATCGTGAATTCAGGTACCACCGGCTATCGGGGAGTGGTTCTGAGAGTGAGCCCGAACCTAGACCGACCGACCCGTCCAATTACAAATGGCTAAATTTTTAGAGTGTAATGTCTATGATGAGAGGGGTTAATCTCATATTAACGATGGTAGTCATTATATAAGGGAAGATACTACACTTATTTCGAATCCATTATTCATATAACCATAACTAGTGGACAAAGTCTCAGTATCATACCAGTACAGTGACAAAAATCTATTCATGTACTAATTGAGGTTCCTCAATTACAAGAGCATACTGAACCAATTCTTCATTTCCTTGGGCGTTTTTGCTCATCGCGACGCAGCCAACTGGTACGGGCAGTCTGCAACATGTCTGCATTATAGTTTCATCAAACATGATGTTCAGGGGCATATTAAAACTCAAGTAGTTGCCTTCCAATTCAATTTGAAGATTCCAATTTCTTTTGGAAATTTTCCATTTTGGCTTATATACCAAAAACAATGTTACGTAAAAAGTAGCAATCTTGATCCAAATTAACTGAACTAGACAGTTTGCTCAGAGAGTGCATAGTTATCCATCCTTTTCAATTGTCCCGGCAGTCTTTTCCTTATTATTAAAGGGTCTGGAAAATAATTCGTGAAAGCTGGCCGTAACTACTGCAATAGTTAGCATCATCACCGTGGCATATCAACGGTAGATATACATATGATCAGTAATTTGTAATCCAAGTGTGCCTTCCAACGCAATCTCACCAAGGAGTACTGTTCTTGGGCGGAGATCGGCCTGTGTAAGGATCAACAAAATTGGGAAATTCTCTTTGCAATGCCATGTTCTTTACATTGGCCCCCAAGAATTATGCAGCTACGATCAGTCAGAGCCTCAGTTTGACCTTGCTGAGATTGAACTCCTAACTATTGGGCTCTTAACCATTTGCAAACTAATTGGTAAAAGACTGGTGCAAATGTAACAATTCTTGCGTGATTAGTGCATTCAGATATGGTCTTAATGTCAAATCATGACTTTGCGTTTGTTCTTGAATGTGGCATAACAAATACAGTGATGTCATGGGTATGCAGAAAGGGGATCAGGTCAAGTGCGCAGCGCTGTCCCACCAATTCAGGTCTAGCCCTGAAGAGAGTGGAGCAAAGTTTAGCCACTAGATTTCGAAGAAATAACATTATACGTTTGGACATCCTTGTCGTGCCTGATAGGAATGTAAGTCCATATAGTTCTGTTGCATAACACACTCACAGACGGATCTATTGCTTGCACTTTCAGCTGCCAATACATGGCATCCGAAACACGTGTTTCGCTTTGAACAATTGCCTCGCTTCCAAACCCTTCACCTGTAATTTCAGGACAAAGACCGGTACAAACTATGGAACTTTTTTGTGATCATCTGCTCTGCAATTTCCAAGACAAAACGTTCACAGGAAGATGATCGTAAGTTCAAAAGATGACGACTATGCCAACCAACATGGAGCAATGAAGGTTCAAATTCTAGTAGTCTTAGTACTTTCCAATGTACCGAATAAAAATTTGCACGATTTTATTGTCCATAGGTAACTTCACTTGTCATACTCAACTTACATCTGCTGCCTCCACTTGCTTCTTAATTTGTGATTCATAGCTACGGGGTTAGCACCAGAATAAACACCACCTCTACCCATTATTCCAAGTGCTATAATACCAAATTCAGCCGCATTTGCGAGAATTACAGCCACTAGATGTGCTTTCTCAGGCTTAGCATAACTTCTCAGTCACTGCCCCAAGAAATGCTACATTGTCAGTGCACAATCCACTGTCTTGGAGTACGAAATCCAGCAAGCGCACTTCATGCACTGGGACCATAACAGCTTCGGAAGACATGTTCATCGTATTCCAGATAAGGAAGAGTTGGTTTCCATGGCGAATAGTGTCAATGCAGAGTTGCAGGGGTGAATATGGAATCGTATTTTAGAGGGAGAAAAAGTGGAAAAAGAATTTGGTGGTCATGTTGTGTGGCATTGCATGGAGTTGGAAAATTGATTAATTAGCAGAAAGTTAGAAGCTTGTTGGATCCGATTATAGCAGAGGTTGGACCATCATCCAACTATCTTGGATCAACCAGGGCGCGTCCTAGTTGGGTTCAATGGGGTGATACTTTTGACATGCCTGTAAATGGGTTTACATTACATTTGACATTCTAGTATTGGCCCACAAGGAAACCTGAAGAAACAACCGCTTGACAGGCAGCAAATCAGGTGATGGTGGAATGATTATTTATGGGAGTTGGCCTTTTTAATCGGAATGGTGAGTAAAGATCTTAGATCCCCAACCTTGGAGAGGAAAGAAAAGAAGGGGAATCTATGATGATGATCATGATAAGCCATGATGCAGCAGCACCATATAAATCAAAAGCTTCTCTTCCTAGACAACGATGAAATGATTACCCACCGCGTACCATTCCAATCCTCTTGGTTTTGACAAACCTAATCATCATGAAACCAAAAACCCTTTCCCTCCTAACCCTTTCCTTAAAACTTTAGACTCTATCCGTTATCATTACTTTCTACTTTCCTTTTACCAAGTCCTCTTCTCTCCCTCTAATGGCTCTCCCCACCACATATTAATTTCTGCTTAATTATCTTATTTGCTTGAAAGGAAGGTTTTTTTGGGGGAAAAAACAAATGGTAAACTTCTTTAACTTAAAACCCAATTTACCGAATAATGATGAGATGAAAATGATTTGGGAACACTAAAAGTTAGTCCGAGGTTGAAGCAACAACAATGTTACTGTTGCAAATTGTAATGCATGAATGAGATCAAAGGCTGTGGTGTGTGCAGTGTGGTGGTTGTTCACATCTCATTTGCTGCAATGCAAGACTTTGGGATTGGGTTTCCTGCCAGCCCATGATGGTTTACCTGTCACTGAAATCAAACCGATCATTCGGTAGGAGTTACGGAAGGTTGTGATAAAGTAAAAATAGATTGTGATAAAGTAGGTAATATAGACTTATGAACAGCAGTTTTGTCATTTAACTTCAGATATAGCTTTGTTAGAAGCGCACAATACATGCTAACGTTAATGTCACCTATTGATACTAATCCACTCTACTACACTACGCAGGATCGGGATTTGGAAGGCTAGCCTCTGCATCATCATTGCCCCCAACCTAAAACTTAAAACTAATATGTATTTATGTTTGTCCTTTTGGACATAGAATAGGAAGCAGATGATTGATCATTGTACGTCTACCACACGGCAGGCCAATGTTGGTGGTGTACCCACTACCCATCTATGTTCTTTGGTGCTCCGCTCATATTCTCGCTCGATTTTGTTGTTAACGCCTCTAGTTGGGCGGTTCGTAAATAAGACAAATACAAGTGGAAGATAACTTAAACAACTTCATCTACGTCCAAACCACGCTCGTTGGAATCGAAATGTTTTGTCCATAAATTTGATCGATGAAACATACGCATCTAATTGTTCGTGGAAAAAGAAAAGGCAGCGCATAGAGCCACTCATTGAAGGCCAAAAAAAGGCATTCGAACATGGGGTAGGTACTTCCGTAATTCTAACAAAACCATCATAAACCGGGAAAAAGTGGGAGGGGGGGGCAATCATGTTCAGTTCATGCCGTGTGCGTGGAACGATGACTGAGAAACAAATGACCTGGAGAAGTGTTAAGATTAAATCACAGCCGTTCATTCTTCAATGATGGCCTAGTACCAAAAAGAACAAAAAGGGTCCAAAAAAGCCTTTGGGTTGGGTCTGGTCTTCTTGACCATAATAAGCCCGCGTTCACACACACACACGTGGAACACTGGTCTTTTTATAATATTCAAATTTCTTGAAAACATTTATTGTTAAAAAATAAAGGTTCATTATTAAAAATTATGCATTAAATAGATTACCAAACGTTAGAATCTAGAAGAAAAAAGCTAACACGTATCGGATTCGGATACGTAATCGAAAACAAGGTACAAATTGGAGGCACTTTATGATGTTATTTTCACGTAACTTTCTCTTCGTTTTTTACTACTACTTTGTTGAATTGAAATAACAAATTCAATTTATATTAAATTTTATTGAGGGTAGACAGACATCGGAAAGGACAGATTAGAGTTACAACCACGACCAAAGGACAAAGTTGCGTGCAGGAGGGAATAATTAAATTACATTAACATTAATTAAAAATGACGTGGCAAATTATCAGTGGGCAGGTACACGGAGAGAGGGTGGGGAGGCCCACAAGAGACAAAGACTCTGAGGTAAATTACATGCTATTAAGAGAGAGAGTGCTTTTAACTCATTTTACCCTCCTCTCTCTCTATCTCCTTTGGGTGTGCTCTTCTGGTCGGAGATTGGCCGGGGCTTGGGAGAGATAGAGGCGGCATCGGCGGCCTTAGGCGGAGGCCGGCACTTTTTGGGGCATGGAAGAGCTGGCCTTGCTCAGACAGCTTATTGGTCAGCTTCAAGACCTCTTCAATCTCTACGCTTCTTCTTCTTCTTCTTCTTCTTCTTCTTCTTACATCATTCACCAACCTTATATTGAGCTCCACCAACAACACCTACCCAACAGCAGGTGTCTCTTTCTCTCTATATATCTAGTGTTGGATCTCTTTTTACGTGTTTTGGCTATGTAAATTTCGTTTCTTATGCATTTTCACCTCATTTTCTATTGGGGGATTCCTCTTTCCGGCACTCTCTCCTGTTACTTGTGTTGTGAATTCGGTGATTTCATCTAATTGTGTCTTTGATTTCGGTAAGTTCGGTGACTTAAAAGAAGACTATTGTGTGTTTTTTTTTTTAATTTCTTTCTATTGCTGTCTTGTTTGACTTGCCAATGTGGTTATTGTACGTCGGATTGGATATCTTGTTTCTGCTTGGACAATTTACTATGATTCCATTCGTGGGCATAACTGCTTTTTTTCCACCGTACTTTTTCTCTGCTTTTTATCTGTTTTATGTGATAAATGTTTGTCTCGAGCTGCTGTACCGTGTCTCTGGTTAATTTGTGGTTTTCGTTATGGAGTTTGTTCCTTATAGCGTTTCAGCTTTGGTCAGTGTTTGATATGTTACCGTTTGCCTGGATGTTATTTTTGGTAGTTATTATCGATTTATTTCTTCTACTTAGCTGTTCTGGTTTTGACTTTGATTCACTTTTGTTGTTTTTCTTCTTTACAAGAAAGCTTGTTTCTTTATAGCTTGGCAAGTGCTTTCATTCTGTAGTGGTCAACCAAAACTTTTTGACCGTTTGGCTTCCATGACTGATCAAATAGATTCCCTTGAATGATTAGCATATGAAATGAACTAGGATGCTGGATTTGAGGTTTATTTCCTTAATTGAATTGATGGGTAAAACGAGCATTAATGCTCGGTGTAAAGGCTTGTTTACTGGCATAAGGTGAGTCCTTAGATGGTATTTAGTTTTTTTAATCAAAAAAAGGGGAAAAGCAGAGGTTAAGGGAGTAGCCTAGTGGTTGGCATGGTTGCAAAACCTCACCTGGTTGGGATGGGATTTTTGAAAGGGAGGGTTATTTGCTAATGCGTAACTCAATTTACACCCAGAAGAACTAAACAAGAGATGGAGAGGTGGGAAATCATTTGAATAGGATAAACAATTTTTGAAGAAAAATGGGTAGAATCTGAAACAAACTGTATAGGTGGGATCAGGTGCGGGAGAAAAGATGAAGACGAATTATCTGTTCGTTAGTTACGGAAAAAGAAGGCTGAGGGATCATACGACTATGGATTATGATGCAACTGCAATCTAACCCTGGCTCTGGACCAAGAGGGATAGTTAATAATAGGGTATGATGTAGTTCAGTTCTTCCGTTAATGTAGCAGACTGATAAGGAGATGATTTGAGATTATCTCTGGGACAAATTGAGATGGCTGGACTAAGTTGATTAATCTGAATCTGGTATAGGCTTTTGTGTATACAGGTGCTTTGAACTTTTTAGGCATTTTTATATAGATTCATGAAGCTAACCAATTGCTTTTCCAGAATTCCAAAATTGAAAATACAATAGCACTAATCCATTTCTGTGGCTAGCCATAGTGGATTGATGCAGTTTTGACAGTTGTAATAAGTTATTTAAGAGTAATATAAGTTTTATATCCACTACTTCCATTTTAATCCTTGGATATTATGCAAATATCAAATTCTTGCCCGAGGTGCTTGCTCTGTACAGTTGTAACAAGTAATAAAAGTACTGTATCTGCTTCTGCACCCTATTTATAGAATATAAATATATAGCTTTTTTTTGTTCACAGATGGTGCGTCCTTAATATTGATGATAGCCCTGCAGATGACTACTGTGATCTAATGGCAGCTCGAAAATCTGGAAGTTTCTGGATGATGGAAACTTGCAAGCCTCCACCCCCCAAGAAATGTAGAAAGGAGCGTAACCGAGGAAAAATTACTGGCACCAGTGAGGTCCTGGATCAAGAAATATGGAAGGAATTTCCAGAAGACCTTTTTGAAGCTGTCATTGCCAGACTTCCTATCACTACATTTTTTCGTTTCCGTGTTGTTTGTCAGAAATGGAATTCCTTGCTGAACTCTCAGAGTTTCTCTCAACATTGTTCAGAAGTTATACATACCAATCCCTGGTTTTACACCATCACTCATGAAAATGTGAACTCAGGAGCCATGTACGACCCTTCCACAAAGAAATGGCATCACCCTGTAATTTCTTCTCTGCCAACTAAGGTGATCGTCTTGCCGGTTGCTTCAGCAGGGGGTCTAGTTTGCTTTCTTGACATCGGTCACCGGAACTTCTACATCTGCAACCCTCTGACTCAATCTTTCAAAGAGTTGCCAGCCAGGTCAGTTAAAGTATGGTCTCGCGTTGCTGTGGGAATGACCCTTAATGGGATCTCAACTAGTGAGGGTTACAAGATCTTATGGCTCGGTTGTGATGGGGAGTATGAAGTTTATGACTCCTTGCAGAACTCCTGGACTAGGCCAGGAAACATGCCCTCTCACGTTAAGTTGCCGCTATCATTGAACTTCCGGTCACAAGCAGTTTCTGTTGACAGCACTCTATATTTCATGCGTTCAGATCCTGAAGGAATTGTGTCGTACAACATGGTTTTAGGGGTTTGGAAGCAGTATATAATACCAGCACCACTTCATATTAGTGACCACACCCTTGCGGAGTGCGGTGGTCGGATCATGCTTGTGGGGTTGCTTACAAAAAATGCAGCTACCTGCGTGTGCATATGGGAACTGCAAAAAATGACTCTCTTGTGGAAGGAGGTTGACAGAATGCCAAATGTATGGTGCTTGGAATTTTATGGGAAGCACGTAAGAATGACTTGCTTGGGCAACAAAGGTTTGCTCATGCTATCATTGAGATCAAGACAGATGAACCGCCTTGTTACCTACAATGTGATGAATAGGGAGTGGCTCAAGGTTCCTGGTTGCTTGGTGCCGCGAGGGAGAAAGCGACAATGGATTGCTTGTGGAACTGCTTTCTACCCATGCCCTACGGCCATCGCTTGATTCGTCGGTCATTTGTTTGTTCATTGAGGCAGCATTGGCTTGGGAGTGAACATGATCTGGTATTGGTGGTGGATGTTACTCGTATCTTCTGTTATTGGTGGTGGATTTTACTCTTGCTGTTAATTAGTCTCCACACTCCAACTTTGTTACTCCAACTCCATTTGGGGTTGATGATTGTGGGTTTCTGATTTTGTACAAACATGTCAAAAAATAACATTGAACTGGGAAAAGACTACGCTTGAAATGTAGTAGACTATTAGCTGTATTCCGACCAACTGCGTATATACATTTTGCAAAGTAAAGTAGGTCACACGATTGACATATGTATGTTGGGAGGTTGTTACAGTGCCAACTTTAGGATTGGGACTGCCGGAAATCTACGAGCATCCCTCCCCACACTACGCAAATATCCCATCCAATTTAAGCTGGAAGGACTATGGATTCAAGTGATCCCAGGAAACATGTATTTTGGAAATATGGATTGCTATGTTTTTTATCAACGGCAGCCAAGGCTTACCTTGTAATAGTAAGAACTGGTCAATTTGCCAACCTAGTAAACTACTTTCACATGATGATCCTGATGGCTAATAGGCCATTCCCAGAAATGGACTCAGGCCAATCTCTCAGGAACTGAATCCATATACAACAGATGAACATTGCAAAAAAAGTGATCTAAGCAGTGATGGGAAAGGACAATTTTATTCAAAAACTGGGTTCTTTCAGAACGACACTGAACACAGATCTATTAAAAGTATTTCTTTTTCATCTTTTCTACACAATAACACAGGACGAACATCCCCCGTGTGCACCCTTCTCTTAGGCCATGCCACCGCTTGTTGCTGTCCTGATTATCTGGAACAGAGCTGCCACAAACAATAAATTAGAACATACTAAGCCACCGCCCAAATTAAAAAAAAAAAGGATTAAAAACTTTAAATCTATCTCAGGTAACTACTTTCCAATATCATATATTGTTATTGTAGGCAAAGCAAAACTACAAGAACATAATGATGACTTCTAAATTTGTACATCTAAACCATGAATTTGATTGAAAAACAAAGCTTTTAAAAAGATATTAGTTTACATTAATGTTTACATTCAGTCCTTCTAATTTTCCTTTTCTAAACTCAAATTTAGAACACAAAACTCTTTTTTCTAATCTCTAGATCTAATCCTTCTAACAGCTAATTCCTAAAGTTAAACAAAACATCTTATAAACCAGATTTCATAAACAAATTCTAACATGCATCAGTCTAAAACAGACTAACAAAAATATCCTATTCTTTCTCTATTGGCCATAAAATTCGAGGATTAAAGCCTAGAAGAGATGGAATTCAGCAATAAAAAGAATGAGAATAAACAGAAATAACTTACAAGAACCAATGACAACAAAAACGAAGAACCCAAGCAACACAGGGCCGACAGGATAGTCCTTTCCCTTCTTAGTGGTGGTGTCGGGAACCGCTCCCCTCTTCGTTATGTTCTTCTCGAACTTCTCCACCTTCCTATCAGCAAGTCGCCTTGAAGTTGTCTAAAACCGCCCAATATAAAAAATCAGTTCGAATAAAAACCAAAATAACAACATTATAGGCATGGATTAACTGGTCAAATCCAAGAATTATCTGACCCATAAAGAAACGGAAGTGCTCGGATCAGATCAGATCTGATCTGAAAAGATAAGAACAAGCAAAAATACCATAGTTACGGGGGAGATCTGATGGCCGGAGAAACTTGAAGCGCAGAATGTGGAATGAGAAAATTACGGACGATCTCTCGCCGAAGACGTCTCTCTCTAGAAAGCTCTCTTGTCTCTTTCTCTCTCCCCCGCGATTGTTTATAATTCGATCCGCGTTTGTTCTCGTTAAAGTCGCTCCTTTTCCTTATTTATATAGCTAAGGAAGGTTTCACGATGGATTACCGCGGCGTTTACGTCACAGTCTTCGATCTCATTGGACCACGTCGCGAATGTGTATACGTGGCTCTCTTTTACTGGATTTGTGTTTGCGCGTAGATAAACGGGCTTGGTGGCTCGCCGTAGCAATGCCAGTGGGCGCACGCTAGACTTCTAGGCTGGGGCTAATTGGGTAAAATAATAAAATTAATATTCTTCCCACAATTTCTTTTTCTGAGTTTGGAACGAGTCACAAAAATAATTTTTTTAAAAAATATAAAAAAGGTTGCATAAATCATAATAATATATAATATCGAGGATCATATAAAATATTTTGACAGAGATGATTAATTAATGAAGAATTAATTTATTAATAATAATAATATGATATTTCTACTCTTTATTTGTTCAAAAAGTATCAACACTTTTCCATTTTCGGCTTGTTTATGTTCATGTTCAACCAATCTACCAAAGTCCAATCGACTCCTTGACTTTACCATTTCTCCGACACAGAAGAAGCTGTCACGTCGATGAAGTTCACTATACCTACCCAAACCACCGAGCGAAGTCAACGTTGTCCTTGAACCAGTCGTCCATGTTCCCATCTTCCGCATCCCTGACCCCAGATAGGCACGGACTTTTTAAGAAAATTTTAGAAGATTAAACCCACTTCATTCCATTCCTGCATAGTTCTTCACAGCACCAATCTGTTCCGGCAATTGAATACTATGTTCATTATCATAGGTTGGTAAAGATTACCAAAAGCAAGCTGCATACCCCCCAAAGACTAAATTTCAGGACTTCATTTGGCACGTTAAAAGCTGTCAGGTCTTAATCTTACTTCAGACTACCCGCCCAAATCTCTTCGTTGGAGGGTGACAGTGACAATAATCATAAAGCCAATCTTCTAATCATTTGATTCAATTTTTACAAAGCCATGGCCGTTCTTGCATATTCCACACAACGGAAAATTCAAGTGGCAGGTGGCAGATAGCTTATAGAAGAAAATAAACAAAGATTAAAAACCAGTGATAATTAATCCTGAAAAAGTTTTTAGTACATGAGAACACTTGACTGTATGGAAATGAAACACCTAAAACCTTACAACATGATTCAAGCAGAAATTGTAATCACCTCGTTATCTTGCACTAATATCGGTTACCAATCAGAGTAAAGAAAAGGTACTTCGTCTAAAAATTACGAACATGTCATCTCAGCAGTCTAATAATCCCCAAGGGAAAATTGAGGTGGTGAAATAATGTTGAAAAGAAGCATAGCTTGTGACAAAAATATATATATATATTTCTCGTCCGAGTTTTGAAGGCCTTTCCTATTTGTAATTTGTCCTTGAAAGTTGAAACAGGTTCAGCTGTGTAGACTGTAGTCAGGATTATAATGAAACTTCCCCCCATTTCCAACCTAAAACTGCTGCCAATCATTCTGACTCAAGTGTGCTGAATCAGTTTCAGATGAATACACTAAGTGAAGGATTAAATCATGTAAAACCGACAAAACAAATCTCAACTAGCTATCCTTGCTACTGAATGTTCAATATCCTCCTTTGATTTTGTGGTTTCTTCTGCAGATTTTACTTCATTAGCTTCAAAATTATCTTTCTCATTGTCCCTACATTTTTCAGATTCTGTTACTCTCTCATTGACAATTTCAAGGTCCACTACCTTCTCTTCTTTCGAATTCGACTCACCCTCCATTGTCTCCTCTTCCTTCACATCTATGACTACATGAAGAAGATCTGATGGAATGGCTGCCGGGTCTAGCTCCCAGCAACCTTTTGGAGCATTTGCACCTTCTTCACCTGTAAGCAAGTATGATGGAACATGATGTGAAAAACGAAACATCTCTTCCCTCGGAATCCTCCGTACTTCCCTGGAATCCAAATGCTGATGAAACACTGTCTTGAAGCCAGCAACTTTTATGAGGGGTATAACAGTTACACCATGTTCTTCACTATAGTCTTCAACTACTTCCACCATGTCATACTTGTGTATCACCTCATCAGTTGTCAGTTCATTCCAATCAGGGGACCAGTTTCGATAGAGAGCCCAAACATCCCCCTTCCAGGGGTATATCCGAATTACACCCCGTGTGCCTTTTGTCCATTTAACCTTGTGGGAAAAAGAATTAAACAAGCTATAAATCTCATATCTGCCTACTCTGAAGTCACCACAACTTTTGGGGAAGCCAGAACCGACCCAGTTTAGTGGGCCCAGCTCATTGTTTCCTTTCGAAGTAAGCCAACTAATCTTCATCTTAAATGGATTCAAAGAAATTATACTATGAATCATGGCATAATACCGGGGCATCCCATCATTATCATCATATGCAGCCCATATCTGGTTTCCGTCGAAACATGTCTCTGTTCGGTCCTTATCAAAATCATGAAAATCCGGATCTGGAACATTTATAATCATTGATTCCCGTGGTTCTGCATCTACTTTAGTATCAGAAGTGCCAGAAGAAGACTTGTTGCCATCAAATCCATTGCCTGCCTTCATCAGTTGATCAAAATCACTTTGATTAGGCAGAAGAGAGTTTGTCGACGATTTTTGCACTCCATCATTTGTTTTCTTGTTCACCATATACTCTTTGGTTGTTGAGTTAATTGCATTAGCCAAGTCCCACTCCTTTAGCTTCTCACGGATTCCTTTCTTAGCCTTCTCCACCAGCACTGTTTGAATTCCAAATTGTGACAAATCCCTTGAGCCATATGGCCTGGTGATTCCATTCACCCTAACTGAATCAAAATTATCCAGTTTAATTCCAGGTCCACTAGATGTGCCAACCGCTCCAGATCCTGTACCCATTTGATATGCAACATCACTCCTGTAGCTCCTCACATCAATGTCTTCCATGCCTCTTCTTCTCTTCGCAGAATTAGGCTGCCCACTAGAAGATACACCACCATCCCTTTTGGAGGATTGATTCTTCCAATTGAGAACCTCCTCTCTTGTTGTTGCAGTATGAGTAGCAGTTGTTGCGTTGCCTGTTCCAGAGAACAGACCCCATTGGAAATTGGACTGATTAAGTGAATCTTGACCATTGAAACACCCCGCACCCAACGTTGAAGAGGCTGAACCATTTCTTCCTGAATTCAATGAGTTTTTGCTAGAAGTTTGATGACCCATATTCTGCTGCTGACATGAGAAACTCCAAGGTGATGGTTTTGCATTACTTGAATATGGTGGGGTTGTTTCAACAGCTAAAAAAGGTTCATGACAATTGGGACAGAGGAGATTATGATTAAGATATACCCGAAGGTATTCATATTGCATCTTGCATCTATGGCAAACAGTCCAAAATGTATTTGGCTTTGACTTGTGAGATGAAACTGGAGTCGTAGAATGAGTACTTCGAGGAGCACTCTTATGTGTCTTCACATTTTGTTTAGGGACATTGTAGAAAACATTGGACCCAGGTGCTGCAGATGGACCTCTGGCTGGAGTTGAAGCCTTCTGAAATATTTTAGCATCTGTAGTCTTCTGAAAAATTTTAGTGTTCCTCTTTTGATCATAGGCTAATCTCTTGGTCTTATCAGACAATAAACTCCATGCCTCTGAGATAAGCTTAAAAGCACCATCAGCTCCTACAGACTTGTTTTTATCAGGGTGAAGCATCAAAACTAACTTCCTATACTGTTTCCGCACGGTCTCATCATCAGCCTGTGGATTTACACCTAGTATCCCGTACCAATCAGCTTCTCCATTTACCTTGTTTTCAGCAGACAGATACACATCAAAGGTCGCTATCATTTGAGTAATTCCTTCAAGCGCAGGAAACAAATTCTGGGCCTTCAAAGCAAATTTCTTAGCCCCTGCTAAGTCCTTGGCAGTGAACTTCTTCTCAGCAATCTCTTTTGCCCTGAAGGCCTCATCTTTATTACATTCCATTTCCCTCTAGTAAATTATTCTCCTCTTTTTATAGTTCCTTCTTAATTGTCCAGGATCTTTAAGCCAGGACGGTAGTTTAAACAGGCTATTCAATACTGCACCTCATCGTCTTTTCATGCTTCAGAACATGAGCTATCATCAAAGGTCATACATTATCTACACCAAAAAAAAAACAAAAGTTAGAGAAATAACCCAACACTGCCAATGGCAGAAGTATAAATTGACCAAACCAAAGAAACGTGCAAACACCAATAAAAACTCCATAATAGAGAATATGGATATATAAAAGAAAACAGAAGTGCCAGAAACAAGCCTTTAGGTGTGTGAAACCCGTCATGTTTTTCACTCCCACTCGGAAAGGCTTTTCAAGTCCTCTACTTAAGACCGAACCAATATCAAATCTGTAATAAAAATATTTGAAAAAAGAAACCAGCATAAAAACACATTACTACTGTCGTTTCAGTGAACCTCCTACATTGCTATAAGGCAGCCAAAAGACAAAATCTTGAGGAGCACTGACTCCTCCAACAAAACACACGTACACACCAGACAGTCAACTAAAAACCGAAATTCAGTACTAAATCGGGTTTGACTTACGTCAAGAAAAGGGACAGAAACACCTGAAATTGACCGATCGAAGACCCATAAATTTTTAGGACAAGGGAATTGGAATCAAGTCCAAAAACCATCGAGCGGAGTGCGAAAACGAATCAAATAAACTATAACCCAGAGTCGGGGGAGAGTGTAAATACCTAATTATCTGGTGTGTGGAAGCTTATTGGAGCATTGAATCGGAGAGACACCATGGACAAACCTCCATCACCGGGTTTTTTCTTTTTACGCCCCTGCTTTCTTCCGCAAATCCGAAAAAAACCCCAAATTTCAGGACCTTTGTGAAAATCTCTCAATAACCCTGATTGGCCTTGGGGATTAGGAAACTGGGGCATGGGCATTTTATTATCTTGCAAACATTTTTTGACCAGCCTTAACCCAACCTCACTTTCTTTATTTATTGAGAAATTTTAACTATGGTTACTTTTTAGCTTTAGTAATGGGTTGGGATTGTTGAAAATAAATATTGTGATGAATTGAATATTAAATATTAAATATTAAGTATCATTATTGCTGAATTAATATACATTTTAAACTACCTTTTACCTATATCATTAAACTAAATATACATTTTAAACTACCTTTTACCTATATCATTAAACTAACATCTCTTCTATTAAAATAAATATGATATATGATAATTTATATAAATTTATTGCAAAATACCTAGAGCCTCTAATAATTATAGACATTTCATAAAGAAAATAATACCGTATAAATTAAGTAATAATAATATTTTATTATTTCATTACAAAAATTTGATATTCTAGTTTATAATTTTGAAAATTAGTTTTAACTTCAATTTTAAATATTTAATATATAAATAATTCGATATTAGTCTTATTAGTGATTATTGTTAATTTAGATGAAATAATTGAATTATTTAATTGATGCACGTGATTTTAATTAAAAACTCGCCTTTTGCTGACCCCTCTTTGCTCCTCTTTACTTCAAACCTGTATTTCAATTCCATTTCAAATGATTTTTAATTACGAGTTTTTTCATGTATATCTTATTTATGATAAGTTTAAGAAAATGAAAAGAAGAATGTTGTTTGAGAAAGTTTAATCATCCAAAAAAGGAGGAGATGAGAGAATGGTGAAGAAATAGGTAAAATGACTTATTTAAGCTTCAATTTTCTCAAGTATCTAAGGCAAAATAACTTAGGTACGACCTAGACCAACTTATTATGAATTGATTGGAATTTAGATCGAGCTTAGAATTTACATATTAGTTTAGTCTGAAGCTTAACTTATATATTGAAATCAAATGTTTTATTTGAATCGTTTATTCTTTTCTTTATACCACCCACATTTTTGGTTATATTTGGCAATCAGCTGATTACATTAACTGTTAGTTGATAGCAGATTATATCAGTTGATTTGACCAACAGATTGCAATACCTGTTTGTTAGAGATGTTTATTAAAATAAGTTATCTAGTATTAGTTGTTTGTGTGTAAAATGACTTATGAGAACATGACTTTAAAAAATTTATAAGAGTGTGAATATTATGTATCTTAATATTTCGCTGAATATTCTTATAAGAATTTAGATTTTAGAAATTTAATTATACAAAAATTAAGTTTATAACTTTAATAAAAAAACATAAAAACATATTATAATTATAATAATAATAATGATGATGATGATGATGATGATAGATCCAAACATAAAATATAAGAATCCAAATGAAGTTTAACAACATAATTCAAATAGAGCAAAAGAAATGAACATTATCATTTAAAGCAAAGGTTTATAACAATTTAAGAACGACATCTAATTGTCATTAAACTAGAAGCAATATTATCATGAATAGTTATCATCTCTCGAGTTCTCTGTTCTTCAACATCTTCTTGGGTACAGTTAACTTCAACATCTTGAAATACATCTGGAGGCATAAATTCAGGATCTTGATCGATGTTGTTAAAAGTCGGATCGCTAATTGTACTTCTTTTAATATAATTATTCAACGCAAAAGCTTCACAAATTATTCTCTTTTGATCCATCAATGAATACTTAGGCATTTTCTTCAATATCTTCCATCGAGCCTTAAGAACATCGAAAGCTCTCTGAATACAAATTTTCAATGATGAATAAGCTCGATTAAAAACTTTTCGAGATCCTCTTCGATTTACACCACAAAACTATGATTAATTATACCTTGTCTTTGGGTATGTCAAATATCCTTCTCTTTCCGAATAACCTTTATCAACCAAGTAATATTTACCTAAGTGTCGATAGAGGAAATATAATTATTATAGATGATATCATAAAAAGTCTAAATCATGAATAGCAACTCCTACAAATCTTAAAATTACCTACCGGTGGTTTTGGAAATTTAAGTCTCGTATTACCAATTATATCAAGGAAAATACAAGAATCGTGTGTTGATCCCTCCCAACCTGCTAAAACATATGTAAATACTAAGTCAAAGTCACACGTTGTCAATAAATTTGTAGTCGTTATTCCCGTTCGTCCTCTATATCTCATTTGGTCCTCCTCTATAATAACTACCGCTATATGTGTACCATCAATAGCTCTAGTGCAATCCTAATATAAAACAATGATCATAAGATGATAAAACAACATTTTTCAATGAAAAATATAATAAAGGGGAGTAAGAACATATTCAATTACCTTAAAATGTGGCATATATCTAGCATCATTGGTAATTTGTTGTGGAATCTCCTTAAATTTAGGATCTTTTGATACCAGTATATCCCTTGAAAATCCATCCATGGCACTCAAAATTTCTTTTAAAACTCTACTTACAGTTTCACCTAAATGTTGAAAGCGTTATTGGGTATCTCTATTAAGGGAACCTTTACTTAGGACATATAAGAATAAACCGACTTTCTTCAAAATAAACATCTTATCAGAAGGTCTCAAACTATAATTGTTTTCCAAAACTATATATAATTGAAGAAATGTATTTTGATTCATCCTAAATGTATTAAAACACTGTTTTTCATGACCATTCAATAATTCATTCATTCATAGTTCTTCTATTTGATAGGAAGTCATGCATGGTTCCTTGTATACGTGGTTAAAAAAATACACCATGTGACCTGCTACACAAGCCACCGAATCCCAAAACTTAATCTCATTGTCCAAAAATTGATTAATTTGTAGAAGTTGCATAATTTGCATAATATTATCATCCATACCTACAAATCAACAAGTAAAACTATATTCTAAATAAACATAACATTTATATGCCTAAATATAAAGAAATAAATAATATAACACATAATAAAATTATAGATTACCAATAAGATAACATAATATCATTAAAAAAAAGCTAACCAAGTTCATAATGTCTTAAAACATACCATGTCAACATAAGTGCATAAATAATAAAAACAATAAACTAAATATAGTAATGCATAGATAGAAACTATGTTTAATGTTTTTTAGGTTTGTCATACTCTTACATAAACTTTATATGTTCAACTCTCTTTGTATCATCTGATAAACCGAAAAAAATGGCCCTTCTTTGCAGGTTTTCAATCAACAAGCAAGTAAAGTAAAATTCAAGATTACCAATCTCTAAACCAAGCAAAGTACATAGTTTTTCCAAAGCATTTGTAACATTATGATCTCTAAACCAAGCAAAGTACATAGTTTTTCCAAAGCATTTGTAACATTATGATGTGACGCACCTGCACCAGTACTTTGTGATGCAACAATATTCATCGTGTTCAAAATTTTCGTAATAGAAGTATTCATCTCCATTGTTGCAATATGACTCTCTTGAATCAATTGCATCATATCACCAAGCCAATCATACATTGCTGCAGATCTTCCTACCCTTTTAGTGGAATCAGTTCTTGCACTCTTGTTATTTTGTGAACTATCATTCTTCAAAACCCTTTTACATCTTCTTCTCTTGCTCCCTTCATTATATGAAGCTTAAGGGGTAGCAACAAGAGTAGATGCAAGGGTCAGGGTGGTTTCTCTCCTCACCTCTTTCCAGTCACCAATCACTTGATAATTATTTAGATCACTAATCCTCGTCTATATTCTCATGATCATGATCGCCTGACAATTGATGATGAGCATTATGGCTATTAAGTGGAGAAGGAACATATACTTCCTCAACTTCTCGTTGTTCTGGTAGAGGGTCAGCTACAGGACAAAATATAATCTCTCCTCGAGCCAAAGATCCAAAAAGTTGATCTAACTTACATTCAAGCTCAAGTTCAAGCCCTTCCTCTTTAAATGTTTTAAAATTGTTGTTATTCTACAAAAAAAAAAACTTATATTTAACTATTTATTTAGCATTAAAGTAAAGGAAAAATAACTTAAAATTGGCTAAACTTAATCTTCAAAGTCCATAATTCCTCACTAGCAGCAATTGTTCCTTTGTTATAGTCTCATCTTAATATGTTTATTTCCCTTTTAATTGTTTCCAAAGACTCCATCTAGTTCTCATCCAATCAAACTTATTTTTAAGCTTAGTTTTATCCCATTGTAAGTTGATCACATTGTGAAACTCTTCCTCCAACTTCTTCCATGATATCCTTTCACAAATAACTCCACCATATTTTCCTTTACTCCTTCGAATATATTGGTTACAAATGTTATAAAAGAGAAGAAATGTTTCTTTTGGCCAACGAACTCTATTTATATCATCCCCCCTTGACTTTCTCTTTTGTTTCTTTTTGAGATGATGCCATCTAATCATACAAGATGAGAGAAGGTTATATACTTATTAATCAATTTGCAATTGGTTTCACTAGTGAGTTACTTTAATTGGTTACAATTAGACTATTCCAATAAAATAATTATATAAATACTTTTTATCATTGATATATTTTGATTAATTACTCAATTTAAAATTATTTGATCTCTTAATTTAAAATGAGTAATATAATTAACTTGTGAATATTATTCAAAAATTATATAAAATTTTATTGTAATATCTTTTTATTTAACCAAAGAATTATTAAATAATTAAATAATATTAATATATTTTTAAATATTAAATAATCAACTTTTAATGCATGATCAATAAAACCCAAATACTAAATTAAATTAAAGATTAAAATATAAGTATTTTCTAATTATAAATTAGAGATTGAACATTAATATCAATTAGGTAAAAAAAAATCAGAAAAGTTGCTTTAGTCTTGCACATTCATTGGATGCTGTCAATAATTATATAAAACTTTATTGTAATATCTCTTTATTTATCCAAAAAATTATTAAATAATTAAATAATATTAGAAAAAGATAAAAATATATTTGTAAATATTAAATAATCAACTTTTAATGCATGATCAATAAAACCCAAATACTGAATTAAATTAAAGATTAAAATATAAGTATTCTCTTATTGTAAATTAGAGATTGAACATTAATATCAAAAAGGTAAAAAAAAAATCAGATAGGCTGCTTTAGTCTTGCACATTCATTAGATGTTGTCCACGACAAGTTACATTCTTACTTTTAAAAAATATGGTGGTTGTCCAACTCTCTCTTTCTTTTCTCTTTTTTATGGATATCTTGTTTTATATATTAATAAATGAATATCAACATTTAATGTACTAAACTTACTTATTTGTTCAAATAAAAATGATTAATTTATATTGTTTGCATTAGGAATAAATAAAATTTACAATAAGAGCATGGAGAAATAATGATGTAGTCATAACCAAGATGATAATAATTCAAGACTTTCCATTTTCCTCATATTGGAAAAAGAGTAGCATCTGAATGTTAGGTAAATATGTTAAATAGCTTTCTAATTTTCATTGGAATCCAGAAGACATGAAAATAATTAAATAATATTAGAAAAAGATTAATATTAAATTGCAAATATTAAATAATCAAGTGTTAATGTATAATTACCAAACCATATGATTCGGAGAATAAAACAATCGCACCTTTTAGGATTGCGTATTTATTGCAAAGAGGAAAATTTTATAGATGCGACATTGCAGAAACATGAGTGTCTGGAAGACTATTCTGTATATAAATAGGAACATCAAAACTATTAAAACACAATAATTATGATTACAATCATTATAAAACTATTAAAATTAAACACATAAGCACTTTTTTTTCTTCGCTTTATATTTCTCCTTTCGATCTCCTGTAGCCACTATAGAATCACAATTCTCCCGCTCAATCCGTTCATCTTCATTCATTTTATTTCTACAACATACCAAATAACATAAGCCACGAAACCTAATGAAAATTGTTGGTAGGGAGCAGCTAACGATGATGAAGGAGAACAACTAACAATGGTGACTAAGTGTCTAGGGCAAAAGAGAGAGAATCAACTTACTAAAGAACACGCCATTGGTTGGAATCCAATCGACGAACTATAGTAACATTCTTTGCTCTGTGTATCAGTGAAAAACAAGAGTTCAGTATAATGTAAGATTGTGTTAACTTTTCCATTTTAAAGGTGAAAAGAGATAGTGGAGTACCTGTGACTAATCAATGAAGTTAAATGTAATAAATACAAAGAGTAGCCACTTTTTACAAACACGTACAATATATTTAGGTTAACACAGTAAAACTGCAACAAATCTATATCTATCTCAACTACTATCAAACTTCATTTAATGAAACTAAATCTATCTCATATTTCATTCATTAAATCTCATATTGGTCCAAGAAAAATACCCAACTTCTTCAATATAGAATAAAACAGGACCTCACCACTAAGATAGCACTTGAAATCAAGTCAGCAAAGCACTGAATTGCCAATTTAACTTATAGAATTAATGGAGTCTAACTGTTAACTTTTACTGGATTAGTTACATTGAAGGATTCTAGAAACAATTTTTAATGATCATATAAGCTTAAACATGTTACTTTATCGTTAAGAGGAAATGACAAATCAACTTGCAGTTTATTTAGGCACGATAATTAAGTTTAAAGCTTCCATAACCCCAACATATGTTTCTATAAGTAGACCAAAAAAGACCAATTCCACTCAGTTATAATGTATTAGATGTATCGATTACCTTCATAAAACAAAACACTGGAAGTTGTGAAATCTATTCAAGTCAATCAGACAACTATTGATTTCAACTATTTTCTTTCCCCAAAAGTATAAATGCAGAAAACTAAAAAAAGAAGATTCATCAACCACTGTATATAAAAAGATGATCCGTGTAATGATGATCCAATATAATTATGAAGCTAAAATCTACAAGTGAATGACTAGTTAATTCATGATTCAAAGTCATATATGATGGGAAAAAACCAAAAAGGAATGGAAGTAATGCACAAACAAATCTAGAACCTTTAAGAGAAACAACAACAATAATGGAATTATTGTGTTAAGGTTGCTACATGCAATGCATGTACTTGCAACAAGTAAAAGAAGGAACTTAAGGTGTTTTACTAGTAAGGAAAGATCTTTGAAATAATCACCTTCTCCTTCAAAGTTCCTAACTACACTTCAAACTCATACAATACATAAAACAAACTTTCAATTATGAATTAGTTCCACAAACATCTATGCCAAACTGAAGCACAATCATAATAATTAGAATTCAAATATACCTTTTCACCAAAAAATGGATGTATTTTGATAGTATTGCTGCAAATTTGCCAAGACTATAGTTTGATAACAAAGACAACACTATATTTGCTACACAAAAAGAATGTATCTGCATACTTTATGTACTAGATTGGTCCCGGTTGATGTGGAATCTGTGTAGGTATGTATGTCTAATATTGCCTATTCTCACGGCAAATGAAAAACAAAGGTCCAAGCCAACCGTTATAAAGTTTCATCTTAAGGTGACTGAAACAGAACCCTTTACTCTTGGTGCATTTTGCTTGCTTATACTCTGTTTTAAGAATTTAACCAAGGAGCATTATGCTTGCTTACCTATCATCTCAATTGCTAGCACTTAGTCTAACAACTCAAAATCAACCCTGTTACTGAATAACAAAATACAAAATGTTAATAATAAACAAAACAACAGTTGCCCTCGTACAATTCAAACAGCACCAAGTCCATTGGAAGGGCTTCTCTCATATCTCCTTCCTCGGAAGCTCTGGGATCCTAGTTTATTCCATAACACCAACAAGAGAGAAAGAGACTGCAAATGCACCAGTACCCTTAAATAATTGGAACAATTCGAAGTTCTCAACTAAAGAACCCTTCAAAACAAGCAGATTGATATTGTATGAAAAATCACAACTCCCTAAAATGTACGTAACTTTATAGTTTTCGATGCTTAAGAAGGTGTCGCTAAATTAACCTTTAACATAAAAAATTTGCTCCAAATGGAACTCAAACACAAACTAGGTTTAGCATAAGCAAAACACAACAATTGACTAAAATGAACAACTAAGTTGCCTAGATTAACCAAATTCTCGATTTACAATTCTTCATTTCTTGCATTAGCCACAGAAATGAACACAAAGCCGAAAACTAACTAATTACAATACTAAAATTACAATCCAACACTTCCTTAACTCGATAACCAATAACCATCTCAAAAATAGTGTTAATATAAATGATGGGGTGGTCAGGTTCTCAACTCACATGGCGCTGTCTAAAGCAAATCCTTAACAGGAAAACCTAAGTTTAAAGAAACCGAAGCAAGGCCTTAATAAGAACGTCCTTTATGGCAAGAGCTTGATCAATAACGACTAACAACTGCAATCCTCTTTGGGCTAGTTTCGCCATTCCTCTTTCACTAAACAATGACCAGTGACTGATGATCTGGTGAAGATGTGAGAGCTACAGAGATGTGAGAGCCAAGAATGTTCTAGACAACCTAATGAGAAATGAGATTGAGAGCAAAGCGTAGAGAGTAAAGAGAGGCAATATCGTCATAAATCAATCAGTTAACTCCAAATGCTGCATTGAATGAGCTTGTGTAAAATAATTGGTTGGGTTGAATCAGTCAACCCAACTAGCTCCTAACCAAATAAATAAATAGCTTTTAAGTATGGTTTAACCAACTCATTTGAGTCAAACAACTAATAAACAGCTGAAAAGTTGTTCACCAAACATGACCTTTATCTTTTTATTAATATCAAACTTGTTGTTCGAATCATATATATGATTTTTTTCTCTTATTATTATTATTATTATTAGGTATCCACACCTTAAAAACATTTCTCCTTAACTTGAACGTTATTATAGAAATCTTCAACCATACTCTCATCTTTTCCTCTTAGCATCTTCCGCCCTCATTTTTATGCAAAAGTTGGATCTTTTGTTTATGTTATTTGGTAAACTCGATTCTATTTTACTTTTTGACATGTTAGTTTATCAATGTTAGATAGAAATTGGTGCTGTAATATTGATTCTCATTATAGCGATGGATTGTTAAAGAGGATGATGATAAGTGTCAAAGATTTGAGTCAAATCGCATCGAGTTAAGGTTATATAGTTCAAGTAAAGCCCACTTAAAGTCCAATCAAGCTCGAATTCAAGTGATACGAGTCAAAATCAATCGACTTCAACCTGAACTCAATCGAACCTATTGCAAACACTATTCTCAAGAAAAGAAGAGGGCGCAAACATCGAGTAGAGAAAGATTTATTTTGGGTTAAAGCATATGCTTCAAAAATTAATTTAACAATTCACAAATCAAACTATATCATTTAAAAAAACAATATCACTAACGCAAACTAATGTTGAATTATATTTTATGCAAAATAGAAATTCATGTATTAAAACAATAGCCCAAACTTCAAAATATAGTAATAAAATATTCAAACTTTCATTTTTTTCAATTTTAACTTGACGTAGTCTTTCCGCTAAGTTTACTGATGTGGCTTGTCACATGTCCAAAAACACTAATTATTAATACATGACAACCTAAATTAAGAGAAGTAATGCATATTAAGGAAATGACGTCGTTTTATCACAACAATAACATGACATCGTTTGAAGAAAATGAAATTCCTAATTCAAAGAACTCACCCTCTTCGTTTTCAGTTATCTGTTTGCTCTGAAGGTGCCCTCAACCTCCAAACACCCAAGCTACTCTTGTTCAATACTCACCCCTTTTGTTTTCAATCTCTCTATTTTAACAAAAGGAGAACCAAAACATATATTAAAAAATGTCCTATCAATGACATTTTTTACCTTGCAGTATGCTAATATGTGTCATCTTCATATGTGCGACAATGGTGATCTCAAGGAATTTGAGCCGAAATAGAGATCATATAATTCTTTCATGCCACTCCACAGTCTACAGTAATAAAGAAACAAGCATGAATGATCCTTATGAAAAGAGACTACAATATTTTAATGTAAAGCCCCAAAATATGCTATAGTTGAAACGATGAATGATCATGAAAGTGCATGTGAGCTAGGAGTTAAAATTGTGTTACGATTTGAATGTCAAAGGTATATGACTTGAATTTTGGTATTAATGGACTATAGTTAGTAAATTGGAATTAATTGATACCATTAGAGAATTGAGATATTTAAATGTATATTTGGACTAGGAAAATTGTCAAGTGGCAAGTTAAGTTGGCACATGAAAATTAGAATGATTAAGCATATGAGTTAGAGACATGTGGTATAGCTAATACATTGACATTTGGCATCATTCATTGTGTGACAAATGGCATTGTTAATAAGTTGACAAGTGGCCTAATGGAAGTGTTGCAATAGGCAACATAAATGGAGGGAAAAATGGAAGGCATGCAGTGGAGACATGTGTCAATTCATAAAAGTGGCACCTAGTAGCTTAGGTGTTACATTCTTTTAAGAAAATTCCAGCAGCCCTCACTTTGTTTCCAATCTCTCTACCGAAATCATCCTTTCTGAATTTTTGCATCAATCCTATATGTTATCACACGAAGTCCTTTGCCAAACTATTCATTAAGGAAGCTACTTCATTTTATCCTTTTTGTTGCTGTCTCTATGGTGTGAAGAATCATCTTAGTTCCACCTTGATCTTGAAGTTGGGTTTGGTTGCTTGAAAGGAGTTGATATAGTGGGATCTTTGGAGTTATTCTTTGAAATTAAAGAGGTAAGGGAATTATAAACTTGGTATCTCGTGATAACATGTGTTGTTTGATGTTTAATATGGATCAATTGTGTACTAAAATGGGAAATAATTAAGGTTTGATACATACTGGAAACTGTTTCGGATGAGTAGTTCTACTGGATAGGTTTCAGTATTTTAGCCATATCTTGCTCTGTTGATATCCAAATTGGATTAATTTAAATTCGTATTAAACTAGAAACTTAAATCTAAAACTTTCATGAAGGAGTAGAATTTGATTTCTGTAACTAAGCATGTCAAAAGTTGGCTTGAAGTTGAGTATCTGGAATTTATCACTGTTTGTGAACAGTCTGTAGTCATTTAAGGATAATTTTCAAAATACTGAACCAAATTGCTTAACATTGGTGTCAATAGAAACTTAAGACATAAATGAACAAATGTTTCAAAGAATTTTTGGCCTAAATCTTTCATTTTCATTGTCAAAATGACTGTGTAACATTGACTCGAAGGTTTGTTTTGGGAAGAGTTGGAAGAAGTTGGAAAAAAAAAGGTAGTGCATGATGCTGTTTGACAGTTTTGAATATCTTTCATTCTTTTGGTTATAACTTCTTCTCCAGACATCCAATTGACGTGGAAATTGAACCAATGGACTCTTAAGACATTAATCTTCATCTACACCAAAAATTATGACTTTCTGAAACGGATTTATTAAAGAATTTAAGTTGAAAATATGACCATACTGAAGTATGATAACTAGGATGGTTTTATTGAATATACTTCAGTATTCTGATTATATCTTTATCTGTAGTTTTCCAGATGGAGTGATTCTTATTTTGAATTAAACTAGATTCATAAGGCTACAATTTTATGAAGTGATGGAATTCTAATTCTGCCTCTAGGAATTTCAGAATCCAATTGGAAGTTGAGATAAGAATCCAATTGAAGCTTAAGAACAGTCTGAAATCTTTTGGGCATAACTTTCAGTATACTAACCCAAATTAGATAAAATTGGTATCATTGGAAACCTAAAATAAAGAGGGACAAATTTCTAGAAGGAAGTATTACCTAATTACCTTACCTACCTGATGATAATAATTGAACAAAGTGGACCCAAAAGTTGGTTGTAAAATAAATCTAGATTGAGGAATTGAGTATGATTTCGCATGATTGAGAATGTGACAAGATTAAGGATAAGAAACCCGAAATTTATCATAAACATGCATCATACATATTCAGTATACATGCATATGCATAATTGAATTTATAATTGTGCACAATAATGATACGTGTTTGTATTAAATGTTTTAGAGGAACCCATCGAGCGACTGATTCCAAATATTGCTAGGACGTCAAGGCAATAAGCAATAAGGAAGATTTTGTAAGTAATTTAGACTGTAAATTTTGTGAATAACCAAGATGGTCTCACCTTGATTTGCTTTGTTTATTATTGAATTGGATTCGATATTGATGAATGTGTACTGAATTGTGTAATGATTCCGGACATGAAGGTCTGAGGTATTGATTGATGAATGTGATATTAAAGTGCTACTTGTATGTGAATATGACTAACTACTTTCTTTGTATGAAATGTCTGCAATGACTTTGTTTTGTTTTAAAACTGTTGAGTTTTAGTTGTGGGTAAATAGGCATGCCTAGAAGGGTCTGCAGCTGCTTCTGTGACACTTTAGAGTCTGACTCTTCGGTGTCTTCTGTTATTGTGACATAAGTCTCTTCTGTGATATGATACCAACTATGGTATCTTCTATATAAGTCTCGTTCTATTGATGGATTAGCAGTTATCTGGTTTTGTAATTCTGACATATGTTTGATTATGACATAAACATTATTGTGTTCTAATTCTGAAGGGTTTATACCCTCTTATGGATTCAGTTTAGTTAATTATAAAGTCTGTTCTGAAATACATTATGTCTGATTTATTGTTTAATACATGTATATGTTGTTACATGATTCAATATGATAAGTTGTCAATTTATCCATAGATTAGTTATTACTCACTAAGCTATATGCTTAGCATGGTGGATTTGGCCCCATGTAGGTTCTGAGCGACGTTTTTAAAGACTAGGACAAGACAACTGCAATGGCCAATGAAGTCTGAGTGTTGTTTTGAAAATAATGTAAAATATTTGGTTTGACTTTTGGGCTTGTATCTGATATGTATATGTGAATTTGTTTGTAAGTTTGTAACAACAATACTTCAGTTTGATTTAGATTTTTCAGCGAGTTTGTGTTACGTACTATGTAATTTAATGTATGTTTGCTTGAATTGTTTACTGAAAGTTTTCGTATGCTTTGATTTGTTTGTGTTGTTTTGTGTAGCATTCATATATCCTTCCAGGGGGTATGTGGGTGTTACATTTAACCTTAAACAAGTTGACGCTGGATTCCAAAGAAAAAGATTGTTTTTGTTAAATTCGCATATGATTTTCATTGAAATAAAGGGAAAAACTACAAGAAAGTAATTTTTATGCAAAGTGGCCTTTATCTAGCTAATATATAACCAAATCTTCATCACTACGTGTCCATCACAAGATTCAGAAGCTGTAATTAGAAGCACCCAACAAATGACAATTCAGTTAGGGTTTCATTTTCTTCAAACGATGTCATTTTATTATTGTGATAAAACAACATTGTTTCCCTAATTTGCAGCATTCTCTTCTCTTAAGTTAGGTTGATGTGTATCAATAGTTAATATTTCTGGACACGTGGCAAATCACGTCAACAAATTTAGCAAAAAGGCATTAAGCTAACATTGAAAAATTTTTGAAAGTTTGAGTAATTTATACCCACATTTTGAAATTTGGACTATAATTACAAAATTAAACAAAGTTTGGGATTTTTTTCAATTAACCCTATATATATAACTTTTGTGTGTGTTTATTACTACAAGAAAAAGTAACAATACAATGATCTTGTCTTTTCAATGCGACAATAGTTTTAAATGTTTGTACTTTTATAGCCATATAAATTTTCCAGCAAAATCCATCAACCTATAACATTGTATAAACTACATTAAAGACTAAGGCTATATTTGGTTGGACATAAGTTTTTTAATGGAATGAAATGAAATGAAACATAAATGAATGTAAAATTAGAAAATTGTTGTTTGGGAGGGATGGAAGGATTCATAATGTAATATAATGAAATGTTGTTTGGAAGACGGATGGAATGAAATGGAATGTATATATAATAATAATGAATGACTATTCTACCCTTGATAAAACAAAACATACATTAATAAGGTTGAGTGTATAATTGATATTATAAAAAATTATTGAGGATATATTAGGTAGTACACATTTATCATTTTACGTTCTATCTTAAACCTCTCAAATGGGAGGTAACTCATTTTTATAATTTAAGAATGAATGGGATGTAATGTGAAACCTTCCCCTTCCATCATATTCCATTTTTTTATAAACCCTCCTCTAAAATATAGAACAATATTACATTCTATTTTATTACTTTACTAAACCTCCAATTAAACATAGCCTAAGAGAATTTTAAACTTTCTATATTAAGTATCTAATGCGTTATTTATTTTGCTCGATATGCTAAAAAAAGATAAAAAAGAGAGTCCATTAGATGGCTTTTTAATAGTGGTAAAAACTAAAAACAACAATAACAACTCAATAAACGCAACATTACCCCTAACTAATAAAGTGACATAAGTTGAGTTTTGAAAATGAACTTATGATTCACTTATAAATAAAAACAATAATGCATAAGTTGAATTTTATGTTTATTTTTTGTTATATGAAACTGTGTTAATTTAAATATTTATTATTTTGACAAAGTTTCGATCGTGTTTATATCTTTATAAATCACAGTATTAAAGTATAATACCAAATAGAATAAAAACATATCTAATTGACAAGAAATTAACATCCAATTAGCAATTCACAAACAAATCTAAATAAAAGTTGTATGCTAAACTCAAACTTAATTTGTTTAGAACTAAATTTTAAGTGAAAATGTTCAGTATTCTAGAAGCATAAACAAATTCCATCTTCAAGTTACTTTTTAAATTTATATAACTAAATTTTAAATTTTTTTAAAGGTTTAAAAATTGGGATTGTATTATGTTCATTAATTTTGAATCATTCAATAATTTATTTAAAAAAATACTATGTGTAAGTAGATATTTACTTAGTACTCATTTAAAATTATGAATTGATCTATCTAAAATTATGAATTTTCTCATTAGAGAGAGAGAGAGAGAGAGAGAGAGACGACGTCGTAGTCCAATATCCATATTCTTCTACATGGGCTTATAGGCAAACTTTGAAAGTTTCATTCTCAAATTAACCCATCCGATACAAATGCCACTGAAGCATCACATATGTTTCACTAGATTTATATTTGGGATTGAGTCTAATTATCGTAGAAAACTAATGCCTACAGCTCATCTCGTTATAAGCTTGTCAAGCCCAATAAACTAATAGGTTCCACCATGATTTGTTTACATTTTTGTGATTGTTGTGAAAATTTATAGAACGTGTCTGGACTTGGAATGGCATATAGATCTTGAATTGGGAGAAATATGACTCGTTTCCCATCAGAATTTGCGGATTCAAAGCACTCGACATTACACGCAAGTCACCACGAATACTAGTTCAATTCTCCTTATATATATATATATACAACTTGTTGTTCACATTGATTGGTACCAAGTCAAAAGCTTCCAGTGAGAGTTTGTTTTATATTAAAACTCTAAATTATTAGAAAAGTTATGGTTTTGATTTTTTTTAAAGATTTAAAAAATTTCATTGAATAAAGAGAAGTTACATCATCAAGTGTTAACCCATATGGGAAAGAGACGACATCGTGTTCCACACGAACAAAAACGATGTCGGCACGAATTTTGCTTCTTGATAGCTAACAAGCCAATGGGAACGACATCATGTGAGAGTAACTGATGCTGACCTAATTAAGCAAAACGAAACGCCCTCTTTTGCGAGTTTGCGAGAAGATACCTGATTAGGGCTGGCGAAGGCGATGGTGATGGCGATGGCGATGTCGATGGCGCTGGTGATCCGAAGACGGTGCACGTCAAGAGGCTCTACAATCAACTCGCAACCACTAGTCGTGACAGATAACTTCGATCTTGAGTCAGCTTGCAGGGGATTATGTATTCCATGGACTCTAAGCCGTTGCATCTTCCCCAGTGGTGAGAAGGCGCAACTCCAGCTTCATCCAACTTTGTCATGCCAGATCGGATAACGCCAAACGAGATGAGTGATTCCAATTTCATACCCTTCGCTACGTCTTATGTTATCTAACTCTTCAGCAAGATTTGAGATTGAACTGTTGAGTTGGTCTTTGCTAGATCTGTCATTGTCCGTCAAGGAGGAGGCTGGCTTGAGGAGTTTGTTTCAGGTAAGGCTCTTTGTTCTGGTGATTCAAGTTTTTGCTATGTCCTTTACAATTCGAACATGTTCTGGCTAACTTGCTCTGCTCTTCGCAAGGGTCTTCCTTGAAGAGGTGTGGAGTAGTGATCCCCCTAAAGGTTACCCAAGTAGGTACTTAATCTCATCATTCCTACTGAGATAGAATAGCTGCATTTGTTGAACTGCTGAGATATGTGGGGTTTCTCTGCGTCTATTTGCATATGTTGGTCTGAGGAACTATGTAGAGTTCCTCTGCTTATAAGAATTGAGGAGATTAGGGAAGCATAGGATTGAGTTTATAATCTCCATATATGTATCAACCTCCTGCTACAGTATCGGTTGAACTGATTGATGATCAGTTGTTCCCGTATGCTTATAGTGGTGAGGTCAATAATAGAGCTGAGAGAGTTTGCCTTATCCCTAAACCTTCTACTATTCCTTTCCATCCAAATGTTCTGAGCACATATAACAGTCGATAGCAACACGATATCTTTCTTATGCTGTGCCTTCTGCAAGTATGGGATAGCTAGTAGAACATCTGTAAGTCTATCATAGGAGTAGTCAGCTGAACATAGAAATGAGTTCTTTTTCCAGACTTCTTTAGAGAAAGAACTAACGAAGAATAAGTGATCTCTAGATTCATCCTCTTATTTACATAGTAAACAGAGCCTGGAGATGGATAGGAAGTTCAATCTATCCAAGGTACTTAGTCTGTTCAACACAATGAGCTATAAGAAAAAGCTCACATTAGGTCTTAGTACCTTGTGCCAAATCAGTTTATCCCATCCAAAAAGAGTAGCAGACCTTTCCCTCAACCTTCTTACATCTTTAGTAGTTATCTCTGAAACGGGGATACCTTCCACAAATAGATGTGACTTTCCCCTTGACTGGGGAATTGAGGTAAGGATAGCATTCTAACCTTAACTAGGGAGAGGGTCTAATATCCATTCCTGATTATTGCTTGGAGTTTAGGATCCATAGGGAATTGGATTAGTAAAGATCTTGCCAATGGATTTCGTATAAGTGGACCAGTCCCTGTCCAATTATCAAACCATAGTGATATTCTTGCATCTGTCCCAATCTGACAGTGAATATGCAGAAACAATTCCTCCCTCAATCTGAGTAGTTGGTTGAAAAACCAGGTGTAGCTGGTTTTGGGTTGGAGAGCCCACAAACTACCTTCATTTAGTATATAGGAGTGGATCTAAATGGACCACATAGTTTGTTTCTTAGTTAGTAGTCTCCAAATCCTTTTAGAAGTGAGTAGTATATTTTTGCTGAGAAGCGAATCCAAGCTTAAACCCCCTTTTCTTTAGGTTGGCAAACTATCTTCCAACTAACTTTGGCCATTCCTTTATCTCCATTCCGTTTACCCCATAGAAGTTGTTTCATCATTTTTTTCAATCATTTTGATTAGCCCTTTTGAGAGAAAGAGATAGGAACACCAGTAGGTATTCATAGATAAGATCACCGATTTCAGAAGTTGAATTTTGCCACCATAAGATAGTGCTCGATTTGTCCAAGCCCCCAATCTTTTTTGTATCTTTTCAATCAAAGGAAAGCATTCACAGAACCTTAGTCTTCTTGAAGAGATAGGAATCCCCAAATAGTGCAGGGGAGGATTTGTTGTGGCCATTCCTGTAATTTGGGACAAAGTATTGGAGAGATGAGTAGCACTTTTAGAGAGGATAAGAAAGCTTTTGCTTGGATTCACACATAGGCCCGACATCTCATTAAAGAGGCTAAGGGAATTCATCAAGAGAGTGACTGAGTGTGCATTAGCCCCGCACAGGAGGATAAGATCATCTGCAAAACATAAGCTAGTTAGTGAAATTTTCTTACACTTGGAATGATATCTGAATTTGGGATCTGATGAGGTGTTGTGCTTTAGAACTTGAGTAAGGACCTCCATGCAAAGTAGAAATAGGTAAGAGGATAGAGGATCTCCTTGCCTAAGCCCCTTCTTCCCTTTAAACATCTCCGTAGGGCATCCATTAATCAAAACCCCATAGGAAGCAATGGAGATGCATTCTTGAATCCAATAGATGAACTGAGGGGGAAAGTTCATAACCTGCATTGTTTGCTTGAATCCAATGGATGAACTACGGGGGAAAGTTCATAACCTGCATTGTTTGAATAAGGAAACACCAGTTGACACTATCAAAAGCTTTCTTTAAATCAATTTTAATAGTGCAATTTTGGGGACTTCTCTTTTGGTTGTAGCCTTTAAGGAGCTCCTGCACTAGAAGGATATTGTCCCCTATGTCTCTGTTGGCCAAAAAAAGCTCCTTGGTTCTCACTGATAAGATATTTTAGGACCTCCTTCATTCTGTTGGCCAGAATTTTGGCAATGATCTTGTATAAGAAGTTGGTGCAGGAGATAGATCGGTAATCAATCCAAGAATGAGGGCTGGAATTCTTAGGGATTAAACACAGATAGGTCTTGTTTATTTCCTTCAATAGGACCCCTTTTAGGAAAAATTCATGAATTACATCCTTAGCTATCCCCCCCAAACTATTCCAACTTTTCTGATAAAAATAACCATTTAGTCCATCTGGTCCTGGGGCTTTAGAACCATTCATGCTAAACACAACTTCCTCGATTTCCTGGTCTGATATAGGTCTTAATAACCGGGCACATTCATTATCTGGAATCTTAGCAGTGATAAATCGAGCAAGATCATAATTATGCACTGGTAAAGAGTCTTCTGAACCCAGTAGCTTTTGATAGAAAACCATGGCCTCTTTAGCAAGATCATCTTGTCTATAAACTTCCCCACCTTCTTCAGTTGTGATAGAGGAAATTCTGTTAGTATTCCTTCGAGCAATCAAAGAATTGAAGAAAAACTTAGTGCATCTATCTCCATCCTTCAGCCAATTGACTCTAGCTCTCTGCTTGTATAAGGAGCATTGACGATCCAGCACTTCTAAGTAATGTTTTAGTGCTTCCTTTTCTGCTGTGGCTAGATTTTCATCTAAGGGATGTTCAACACAGAGATTTTTGAATAGAGCGGAGATGCTCTCTGGATTTGTCAATCTCCTTTGAGAGATTTTTGCCTCTCTTATTGTTTAGGATCTTCAACTCCTGCTTAATAGCCTTAAGTTTCTGTATACATATGTACTGCTTAGTCCCATAACAACCATGCTTGAGCCCCTTCAATATGGCTTCTTGAAATCCTTCCACACTTGCTAGGAAGTTGTTGAATCTGAATGGATAGTGCATTATGAAGGGTGTAATTAAGAAATCAATCCTTATAGGAGTATGGTCAGAAATTCCAAGATCTAGGAGATGAGCAGTACTTCTTGGGAAGGTAGTGAGCCATTCCATATTTACCAAGGCCCTATCTAGTTTTTTCCTGATGTTCCATGTAGAACTTTGCTTATTTGACCATGTAAACTTATGTCCTTTCATTTGTAGATCTAAAAGCTCCACCTCCTGCATACATTCATACAAATCAGGGGAATAATTAAGTTGCAGTTTCCTTCAAACTCTGACCTAAAAGCAATTGTGTTAAAGTCCCCACACACCACCCAAGGTAGGTTCACCGAAGCCTTAAGCCTCCTTAGATCATTCCATAATTCAGCCCTTTGGAATCCTGTGTTGAAACCATAGACAAAAGTAGCTAAAAACCTAGCGTTTTCCATTTTAAAGTAGATCTGGGTATGTATATGCTGCGGTCCTGAGTCCAGTACCTCCACTTTCAAAAATTATGCATCAAAAGCTATGATAATGTGACCATAGACATGGCAGTGATGATTTGTAATAAACTGCCATTTGTTTCCTAGGCAATCCAATTTATTCAAATTTGTTTCCCTAATTTTTGTTTCCAACATACAAAACACCTTAGGCTTTTCCTGACAAACAAAATCCCTTAAAGCATTAAGCTTGGAGGGATTATTTATTCCTCTAACATTCCATGCTATCAAGGACATAATGAAGTTTTGCCCTTGGAGCTTTTCCTATTGCTCGGAACACTTTTTCCTAAACATAGCCTATTCAGATTTTTCCTCTAGATTACTACCTGGCTGCATATCTGCCTTTAGAATACATAGTTCTTCTTGTGGCTAGTGGCAACACCCTCACTTGGATTAGGATCATGTACTTCCATCTCAGCATCCCTGTTACTTGTTGAGCTAGTGCAGTCTTCAACGGATTGATGAGTTGGTTTCTCCCTCTATTGAATAGATACAATGTTTGTCTCCACCAGATTTTGGTCTGGTGTTGGTATAATGCCATTTGAAAGCTGGAGCATCCCATGACTTTCCTCTGTATGTTCAGTCTCTTCGAGTTGCTTATGATCCTCATGCTCCTGCTGATGCCTATCTAAGCCTATTACTTCCCAATAATCACCTGTTAAGAAGGTTTTACCCGTAGGTTTCTAATCCTTGCCCTGAGCTTGTAGAGATGGTCGCCATTGATAGGTTACATAAACCTTATCCTCTCTAAGAGAATTTTCATCAGGTAGCCGAAGGATATGGATACAATCTTTCAATTCGTTTGTAATGTCCATGCTAATACATAATCAAGCAAAGCCTACTCTTTCCTTAAAGCTGTAGTCTCATCTATGCAAATAGGCTTCCCCAGGTAGCTTGCCAACATACTTAACCCTTTAGTGGTCCAATACTCCAAAGGAATATTATGAATGTTCACCTATAGCAGAATACTCTTCTTTCTAATTTTCTCGAGCTCCATTCCAAGCTGCCAATTCTATAGGAATAAGGGGAGCTGTGATATATGCCAAGGCCCTTTTTTTATTACCTTTAGGGCTTCTGATTTGGATGAAAAGGTAAAGATGATATTATCCTCCTCAGATAACATTACCTCCATGAGCCCTCTACCTTTCCAATTCCTTGTGGCCCATGCTTGAATGATAGGAAATGCAGGCCTTTTGTCCATGAAGAAGCTAACAAGTGTAGCTTCCCAATTCTTTGCTCCTTGCTATAAGATGTCAAGGCTAGGGGCAACCATCAGCTTTCCTTCCAATTCAACCGAGGGGCTGAAAACCAGTGAGGAATCTGGGTCATCTCCCACTACTTGCTTCCAGGTTCGCCTGGTGCTTCCTACCCTGTTTCCAACAATAGTAGTAGCATGCCCCTTGGGATTAGCTTTTGAGACTGTTAGAGGAATGATTTTTGCAGTGGGAACAGAGGGAGAGTCAACCCATGAAATGAAAACATATAATCGAAGGAGGAATGGTTGATAGTCAACTAGATGAAGGTGTAGCATTTTGAAAGTGAAAAATCGTAGAGGTTAATCGTTTCACAAACTGTCCGATTTTACATGATCGTCTCTGGTACAAATAAAAATGAAAATCAATCAAAAGCGAAATAATAAATGATACTAAAAATTTGATAACCTAGTTTGGCACTCCTTGTCTACGTCTGCAAAGCCCTTACCCAAGTTAATTCTTTCACCGAAATATAATAGATTTACCTAAGGCTTTACTGAACTGACGTCACTCAACCCTTGACACCACCTCTCAACCTCACTTCCCATGAAAGATTTTCACATCCAATAACAAGATTGACTCATGTTAACCTCGTCACAGGATTTTTCTCTACTACTCTTAATGAAAGACAATTAATAAAAATAACTCAAGTGATTAATCAACTAAGAAAATAATAATAATACACTTGAGATAAAAAGAAAATAACTCAAGTGATTAATCAACTAAGAAAAGAATAACAATACACTTGAGATAAAAAGAAGACAACTTCACAATCGGTTTAGCTCCTCTAAAATAGATCTGAAAATTGTTCACAAAATATAGGCTGATTCATGCAAATTTCAGTACCAACTCATGGCTACAGTAGGCACACATCACGCATTACAGGTCCAGTAAATAAATCTCACAAAAGGACCAGCAAAAGCCACACCACATTAACCTATACACCCATGGCAAACAACACCCTCATAGCCTTCACCACATCAACTGCACAGCCATATGTATTGTAAAAAGGAGAAAAATACAATGATCTATGTGGTATGACAGAAACTTGAAAAATCTACGCCAACGTCTACCAAAAAAAGAATCCCAAATCACTCACATATCTACCTCCAATTAGAAGTTGGTCACCCACTCATATTTTACAGTAATTGACCAAAAGAAGATTAATAGTTCACCAACGTAGGCACATCCAGCAAGATAATCTCATCATACGAGAAGTCTTCACATCATGGAATTCTAAATTCATCACACCTTCGAGCAATGTGATACACAAGCACATTTTTTAATATATTAGGTCTTTATCTAAGTCAAGTGCAATGTATCTTCTACTTTATCTAGATTTGAAGTCTTTCATAATCTCAGAGATCTATTTATCAAAAATGCCAAAATTAAATAACGAGATATATATACCATATATCTTAACAATCTTCCCCATTTTGACATTTTTGTCACAAATAAGAAACTCACTTTGAATAACATAATCACAATACTCTCCCTTAATCTAACATCAAGTTCCAAAGAACGTCCATCAAATTCTTCAAGTTCAAGAAAAATTAATCAAATTCTTCTAAGTTCAAGAAATATCCAAAGAAACAATAATGAACAATTATCCAAATTTCTCCCCCCATAGGACAAAAGATGTCAAAAAGCAAGACAAATAGTTACGCATATACCTTAAAATTTGATACCTTAAAATCACTCTCTGAATGGAACAGTCACCAAAAACAATTTGATATCTCCCCCTTAGAACAAAACAGTGTCAAAATGTAGAATCATAAGAATCAATAATAGGTGCAGCGAAAGAATCATAAGCACGCTAAGATGACAATTTACCATCATTCAAAACATCTAGAGATATGCCCAAAAGAGAGAGAGACATCCAAGAGAGAAACCCATACTGATGAGAGAGCTAAAAAGTCTTCGGTGGAGCTAAATAGAAGTCACAATGCAAACTACTAAAAAGATAGGACAACAATGGCAATATAAAACTAAAAAAGACAATTATTTTTTACATTTCATTTCTTTTTTTAAACAATAAAAAATACTTCAAAGATGTAAAACACATAGTCCCTGTGCCCCTCGAAAAAATTCAAACCTGGGATTATTCCTCGTCACATTATCTCGATCATCAACCGTCTGATTGATTTCTTCATCTGAAGTGACTAACTTACCATCAAAAGCAATAACTAACTGTGAATCTGACACTTTCTTGTTTTTCCTTCACTATGCCTTTGTACTTGTACTTTACCCTTTCTAACCCAAGAGTGATTCAGTAATATGGGTTGTTGCTGGAATTTAATGAAGAGTGTCTAGATTTTCAGTTTTGACCCATTTGAAACATAATTTATAACATCTTGTAGTATCTCGACCTTATGTGCCCAATAACTCCACGAATATACATGTGTGTACAAACCTTCGATTCTTCCTTGAAGTTTCTTCTTGGAAAGATCTTGATATGTCATCTTTTTTATCATTCACCTTGGAACATTCACCTTTATAGCCAATGCCTTGAAGATCTCCCTTAACCTTATTGATTTCCATTAACTTGTTTAGTTTTTTTGTGCCTCCATTCAATATTCTCAGTCCCCTTTTCAGTACTTACTAATCTCATTCTAGCTTCACCGAACTCATCTAATGCCAACTTTAATTTCTTTTCTAACCCTTGAATGGTGTTCTTCATAGAGAGATTTTTTTCTTTCAATCTCTCATTCTTTCTACACATTTTCACCCATTTTTCATGCATAGCTTTGTAAGCCTCGTAAATATTCTCCTTTCCATCATCTAGGCCGCTGTCATCACTGTCATAATCTGATATTAGATCTTGAGATGAGTTGTTTGTGTTTTTATAGAAATTTGCCGATTTTCCTCTTTTTCATCTTCAATTACTTCATTTTCAGTTGTTATTAAGTAACTGGACTTTTGCTATGTAAAGCAACTAACGCATCACCATTAACAATTTCTTCTTCACCAACATATTCACTCTCGGATTCATTCTCACTCTAAGTGTTAGTAAAGGAATTTCCTTTTCTTTTCTTCAAAGTATTAGCACATTCGACTTGAACATGTCCGAAGCCTTGATACTCGTGACATTGAATTCTCTTCACCTTCCTTTCTCCCTTTTGAGTTTTGAGTTATTGTTTCAAGTTGTTATTCGATGAATTCTCACCATGTTGTCTAAATTTGGATCTGTCTTTTTTCATTCTTTTTAACCAATTGTTGAAATTTCTTATCAATATTCCATATCCTCATTCTCATCAGATTCATCTTCTACATCATTTTAGCTTTTCCAGTTTTAGCTTGTAATGTCAATCCTTTGCTCTTTTCTTATTTCTCCCTCAATAAATTCATTTCGAAATTGGTAAGAATTCTAATTACCTTTTCCAGCGACAAGTCATTGATGTAATGAGCCTGCTCGATTGTTGCAATTTTCAGAATAAATATTGGAGGTAGTGATCTCAACATCTTCTTGACTAGTTTTAAATTGGAATATTTCTTCCTAAATTGATGTGCCTGATTCACTATATCGTGCAATCTTTCATAAAAGTCCCCAATAGTCTCATTTTCATCCATCTTCAGTTCTTCAGACCTCATAGTTATCATCTGTAGTTTTGACGCTATCACATATTTGGACCCTTCATGAATAGTTTGCAAAGTATCCCACATTTCTTTAGCCAACTTGCAGGTCGATATCATTAAGAAGCGTCATTCATCAACAACACTGAAAATTGCATGCGTTGCTTATGACTTTCCAAGTGCCCTCTTTTTTTCGGCTCTTGTCTATTTAAATGGATCTTTTAGAATTGTCTCTCCCTTATCGTTAGTAATCATCGGATGTGTCCAGTCATATAACACCGAGTCCCATGCTCTCGTTCCCTGTGCCTGAATAAAGACCCTCATCCTTGATTTTCATGCAGGATAATTGGAACCGTCCAACAGTGATGGCCTGATAATTGATGCTCCTTCTCTTATGACTATAATTGTGAAACCTAGATATACACCAATTTGATGTACCAAGTGCTGATTTGGTGACCCGCTCTGATACCAATTGAAAAATCGTAAAAGTTAATAGTTTCACAAACTGTCCGATTTTACGTGATTGTTTCTGACAAAAATAAAAACAAAAACAATCAAAAGCGAAATAACAAATGACACCATAACGCAGTTCGGCATTGCTTGCTTACATTTGCAGGGCTTTCACCTAGATTAATTATTTCACCAAAATACAATAGATTTACCTAAGTCTTTACTGAGCCAACGTCACTCGACCCTTGACACTATCTCTCAACCTCTTTTCTCGTGAATGATTTTCACACCCAATAACATGATCGACTCATTTTAACATCGTCAAAGGATTTTTCTCTACTACTCTTAATGAAAAGACAATTAATAAAAATAACTTAAGTGTTAATCAACTAAGAAAAGAATAACAATACACTTGAGACAAAAGGAAGACAACTTTCCAATAGGTTCAGCTCCTCCGAAATAGATTTGGAAATTGTTCACAAAATATAGGTTGATTCATGCAAATTCCAGTACCAACTCACGACTATTTTTGTTGTTGTTGATAAGTCAGAAAATATATAAATGAATAAATATATGTAAATTAAGTTCACGCCCTATAGCCTCGGGAGGTCGAACTTGCTAGGACAAAGCTACTAATCACAGAACAAACACTGAGGGTAGCTTAACTAAGGGGGAATAGAAATCCATTCGATAATAGAAACACTGAAATACATCCCGAAAATACCCAAGAAGCTCGGGGTCGGGTAATAATCTAATTCCAAACCCAGCAGGGCTAACTATGAGAGCTTGAAGTGAAGTCCTCTCGTGTACTACCTTTGCCCAAACCAACTCACAACTATTGCCGAAACACATTACGCATTACAGGTCCAGCAAATAAGCCTCAACACAAGGACCAGCAAAAGCTACACCACGGTGACCCACACATCTATGGCAAACAACACCCTCACAGCCTTCACCACATCAACTGCTAAGCCATATGTGTTGCAGAAAGGAGAAAAACACAATGATCTACGTGGTATGACAGAAACTTGAAAATTTCATGCCAACATCCACCAAGAAGAAAATCCCAAATCACTTACATATCTATCTCTAATTAGAAGTTGGTTATCCACTCACATTTTATGGCAATTGGCCAAAAGAAGATTAATAGTTCACCAACGTAGGCATATCAAGCAAGATAGTCTCATCATACAAGAAGTCTTCACATAATGAAATTCTAAATTCATCACACCCCTAGCAATGTGATACACATGCACATCTTTTACAAGATTAGGTCTTTATCTAAATCAAGCTCAATGCATCTTCTACCTTATCTAATTTGAATTTGAAGTCTTTCATTATCTTAGAAATCTAATTATCAAAAATGGCAAAATTAAATAATAAGATATATATATCATATATCGTAACCGAAAGGTTTAGCTAAGCCTTATGTCAGGAAACTGAGTCTAAAATGCTTAATTTTGAGCTTATTAATGCTTATATTGTGAATGTTTTCAACGTTTTTTGCTACCTGAAATAGTAAACCCTGGCGGCTTTAGAACATGAAATGACGAAGACTCTCAAGAGTTAGATTTTTCGGATGTAAAGCTTTCTGCTCTTAGTTGCTATCAAGATTTTAATGGACCATTTCAATAATTGCCAAGGATACGATTAAGCCGAGTGTAACTACAATATTTCAACTACTCAAAGGAATTTGAAGTTTTGCTTGCCATGATTGTTAGGCCTTTGTCTTTTGGTTTACCTTTTTTTTTAATAACTTGGTGACCTTTTAAGACAATAAAGAAAAGTACAAGAATGCCCTTCTAGAAGAAGTGCAAAAAGGGGCTAAAGTCAAAATTAGGGATCCTTGTATGATTCCCTTCGATCTGTCGGACAAACATAGTGAGTCTCGCCTATTTTAGTTGTAGATGGTGCAAAAATCTCCACATCAGAGGTAGGCGATGGAAGGGTGAATGTCGGTCTCGGCTGTAACTCGGATGGAAGCTATGGTGGTCGGGGTCTTCTGCAATCGTTCGGCTGTAATCGATCAGCCTGAGTGAAAATGGGATGGAAGTTGTGGCGATCGGCCTCATCCGTAAACGTTCGGCTTGGCGTAGCATCCGGCGGCTGTGGTGAGGAGAGATGGTAGCTGAGGTTCCCTTCAATATTTGGTGGCCTTGTTGTTCTGTGAAGAGCAATTGGTGTGCCGATAGAAATAGAGTCGGAAGCAACGTCGACTTTCCAAGTACGTACCACCTCTATTAAGTAGTCCGGTAATTATTGACAAATTTGGAAATTGTGGGAAATATTCATAAATCCCCCTTTAGGTAGGGCATTTGCCGTTCGATTGACAATCGAATGGAAGAATTTCATTACTTGGCATATTCTCCAAATTAGGATAATTGTCGAATTTCCCTGAATTTCTGCTTTATGAATCACGGTGATTTTGGTTTACTTTCAGTGGCAAATTATTCTAAGAAGCAGAGGATAACGACGAAAGTACGTGACCTTATTATAAAGTTTGAGCCTGAAGCACCTGAAGCCAGTTGTTTTTATAGGGTCCCTCAGGAGTTTTATAACTGTCAAATTAACTCGGTCCTATTTGGCACGAAATAAGCAAGAAAGCTGGCCAGGCTATTTGAGATGCTGAGGGTTTACGTATAAAAACCCAAGACATATGGCATGGTACATCTTAGGTGATAGATAGAGAAGTGATTACACTACAGAAAGAACTAGCTGGGACCCATGAGACAGGCACAATTCCACTCATAAAACTACTATCCTTGTCAACGAAACTGACCCACCTGGTTTTAACTCATCATCGCCGCAGGATTTTTAAGCATTGGCATTGGCATGGTAGGTCCTGATGCAACTGTATGGCATTGGTGAACATGCATGATCTGGGACTGGGACGATGTTAAAATTCAGTTTCCAAATTGGAGTTCCTCTCTATTATTCATACATTGACCAAACCAACCACATCTTTTGTTGATGCAACTGCCGCTTATCATCCCCATAAAGGGCGAGGGCACTCACAAATTGCCGGAACTAGTGCTCTGCTTGCCAACCATTTCTCGAGTCAATTGTCCATCCTGACACGTGATACAGAAAAAACGGCTTCTGGTTTTGCTCTTTTGCAATTATTTCTGACCCATCACAACCTTTAGTGGATGACATGCTGTTCATGTCTGTGTACTGCTATTTCAAATTTGGCCTGCTCACCATCGACCTTTAAACAAAAAAATAAATAAACAGCCAACTGTGTGTCCTAATACGTGTACATAAAGGGATCTTAAATAACTCAAGGAGCATATATGTAATTTTGATGCAGTTCCTTTGTAGGGTTTACAATAATATTCTATTACTTAGTCTTATGCACAAAAGATCTGTTCATAGTTGAATTATACAACTTCAAATCTCTTTCGCAGGACTTATTAATTGTAATGCATTTAAAAGTTTGCTTATTATTTATTTCGTTTCCACGCGTTGATTCTTTTCCATCCAAGTTGAGTCAGGTTTTCATTGCTTTACTTGTTGATAACACAACAAATTCAGGACCGACATCTTGTGATTGCGGTGTGTTTCAGACGATAAATCCAATTAAAACTTTCTTTTCTTTCCAGACCCGGACCCGACATCTTGTGATTGCGGTATGATTCAGACGATATATCCAATTAAAACTTTGTTTTCTTTCCAGTCTTTTTTGAATATCTCAAAATTTTTAGGGTGTGCTTGTTTAATGAGTATAAAAAATAGGTATGGAATAAATGATTGAGTTTGGTAAAAGAATATGATTATAAGGTTATTATTTTGATTACCTATTTTTGAGTAATACCTTATTCCTCTCCTAATCCAGAGGAATCAATATTATTGTTCTACATAAATGTGTTGATTGATTACACTATAATTAATTAAAATATTATTAATAATTAATTAACTACAACATAATTAATTAAAATACAATTCATTCATAAATTAAAATATCGATTTTAATTAATTAATTAAAATATAATTATTCATTAATTAAAATATTGTAATTAATTAATTACACAATATAATTAATTAAAATATTAATAGTAATTAATTAACTACAATATAATTAATAAAAATATAATTCATTCATTAATTAAAATATAATAATTTTTATTTCTCAATATTTTTTACAAACCAACCTTTATCAATAGTAATGGTAATCATTTCTTCTTCTTAATCAACCATCATAATTATAATAATAATACTCATTCTCATTCCTCACTATATTCATTCTCGTTTCTATTATCATTTCTCAGTGCGAGCCAACCGCCCCTTTATTCTTAAGATAACTTAATTAGGTTAAAAAAAGAGAATAAGGTTTGGCGAATTTCCACCGATAGGTCACGTGGACACATCGTTGTCGCATACAATTAATGGACAGAGATGGTCCACCATTGAATTGAAATGTTCTCGCCAACAAAAATATACTTAAACCCACCAGATTAACACTTTAATCCATTGTTTAACCCTCCCTAATCCTAAGCTGAGCGAGGATGATCCAAGCAAGACAGGCTGCCATGGAATTCCTGGATACAACGTAAACAGCTGATTAAGATGTGTTGTCTAATACTGAAAGTGAAGCCTAATAAGCTACCTAAACATAATTCCAGGAACCTTTATTCTGGTTCCTGGCAAAAGCATCTCCACGGCCGAAATTTCTGACGATTGGCTTGGTTGGTTCCCCTGTTAACGTGAGGAACCACAACCGACCGATGATGATGGTGACCACACTACAGGGACCCGGTTTTACGTGTTCAGCAACTTAATTAGAGTGAACAACCTCTCAGGCATTAAATAATGCAAAAGTCATACTTTCAAGTAAAAGTAGAAGAAACTGTTTTCATTTGAAGAAACTACAACGGCAAGGACGGGCTCAGTTTTGTTTCTTGGCACCCCAGTCCCGGTGGGGCCATACCTAGCATTGCCCTCTGGTGTGTGAATCCGTACCTTTGGCCATGCAGAGAATAGATAATGGAGTTTCGGTTTTAGGTTCTTGTTTTCAAAGTTATCGTTTTATGAGGTGTGTGGAAACATAATTAAAAAGAGAGCATATGCATTTGTCATTATATTCGGCTAATGTTCACGGAATCTTTCACAATAACATACTGAAAAATTGAAGCTTAAAGCGCATTTCATTCTTCCTTCTTTTTCTTTCTAGATTCTGAAGTTTAAGCTTTCAAAGCCTTTACTTACATCTAACTTAACATCTAACAAGGTAGTAGGGCACATTCTCTGGGGTCAAAATTTGCTGTAAACCACATCTGTCCCAACTTTTATGTGGCAACAGGTGATAAAGAATTGTCCATGTCGTCCGGATTCCAATGAAAAATAGAAAGTTATTCAACGTATTTACCTACCATCCAATACTACACTTTTTTCAATGTAAAGAAAATAGTGAAGGTAGGAGTTAGGACTACATCATTATTTCTCCACAATTTTAGTTTAGTTTTTATTTAGCTCGGACAAATCACTTAATTATTTTTTTACAATCAAATAAGTTTAGTACGTTAAATATTGATATTTATTTATTAATATATAAATCAAAATATATGTAAAAAAAAGAAAGAGAGATTTAGACAACCACCCTACTTTTTAAAAATAAGAGTAGAACTTGTCGTGGACAATTAAAATACCTTATTTAGAATAGATGAGTCGTATTTGTTGTTTTTTGACGATGTCAATGTTATTTTATTTTGTCTTGTATAGTTCATGTTATTGTCATAATTGAAAGCATCCAATGAATGGGCAAGAATAAAGTAACTTGTCTTTTTTTTCTTTCACCTATGAGGTATTAATTGCTTGATTATATTAATGATTTATTGTTCAATCTTTAATTTAATAATTAGAGACAACTTGTGCAGGGTCTTATAATAGTTAAAAAGCCAGACAACCAATGTCAAAATGATATATTTTTAATCTTTAATTTAATTCAGTATTTGGATTGGAAGCAACTCGTTCCGAATATTTATATTTATGAGGCTGTAATCAAAAGTTGGACTATGTTAGGCGGCCCACAGTTTCTGCCTATTATCAATACAAAAAGAGGAGTGTATTAGTTATGTACCTTCATATAGGCCAGTCTAGATGAAGGTCTATTTCAAGGGAACTCTATGTGGGTTAGTCAACTTTGGTTATAAAATATGGTAAGGCATAGAAAACAAAAGCCAGCGGTTGCGTTGCGCATGATGGTTGCATCCTATTCTATTTCTAACTCGGTGGGTATAATTGAACATCATAACTTTTCCACCTAATTCCTACCTCTTGCCGACCATCGACATCGAAAGCTTCTATTTTTGTAATTTGATAAATAACCTGAAAAGGGTCTTCTTAATTATTTAGGATTTTAGGAAAACTAATGTTTATAACGTGCATACATGTCTTAGGTCTAGTTTTCTTTGATTAGGATGGTATGACACTTGAATGTGTAGAATTCATCCAATAGGTGCTTGTATTTTACAAATTTAAATTTTAATTAACCATATTTAGAAATTGTTTAAACTTCAAATAAGAGAATACAATAAAAGAAAATAAGACCCCCTTCCCTTTTTTTTTTTAGTTTTTTTGGCGACTTTCTGTCACGTATATCTGGATGACAAAACGCTGGCGTTTAATTCAACTCCGGTGTACGACCCTTCACTAGCAGACAAACCTGGGGAGAGGATGGGGGACCCATGAGTACACGTGGCAGAAGAAAGCTTCGATATTATCCACCTACTCATAGGTACCACGCAGCAGAGTAAAGCCACAATGGAGTTACACGTAGCATAAGCTGATTGGCTATTGCCAGAGAACCAGTGGAGCTGACGTTGGACGTCGTTGTCAGAAAGAGCTCCCCAGAGGGCACCAAAAAGAAGTGGGTAGTGATGGCCTAATCACTTCGTGACAAGCCTTGATTAAAGTGGGCCTTTATGCGTTTGCCACGGCTTTACTCCTTTATTTACCAGTTTGCCACTGCTGTCATTTAGCCGCTTTGTCGTAGGCCCTTCACCTTGTTCAGTTTCCAAAACTAACCCCAATCCCTAACCTTCTTTAACCATGCACCCAAAAATAGAGAAACTTGCTGCTTCCCATTAGGTAAGCAAATTAAAACAGAAACAACTTCACAAGTATTTTCAATTGTTAACACTTAAAAAGTCTCAAGTTAAGGAATCATGATTTCGTTATCCAATAACACATACCCGCAAAGCTCTGTACTATCAATAATTTCTAATTTCTTTACTTCGTTGTATGTAGTATAGGAGCAGACGAAGACAATTAGGCAATGCAAATTGAGGTAAGTAAAAAGAAAAAAGAAAAGGGGAAATGGCTCCTGTATGAATGAACTAGAATCCAGGACAGAGAAATAGATTAGACATAATAACACCTTGAGATGTTGATATCATGGGGAAGGTATGGGACCCATTAACTTCGATACCTACTGCTTTTGACCCCCCACCGAGGTCCTTCCATGGTAAATTCGGAAAAGTACGGGGCATCTAATCCCCGAACATGTAAGAAAAGATTAATGCGTCCCTCTTGTGAAATTACGCTTTCGTGTAAGGGCACTTTTGTCAACATAAATGTACATTATATAATATATAGAGAGAGAAGGAGAGGGCTTTAAGTTTTAACTTTTAATGAGTTAGCGTGTGGGAATTGGCTACTCCAATCAGGGAAAGAAAAGGAAAGCAAAGTTAGTGAAAAAGCAGTGCGTCCAAAATACCCTTTTGCCCCTCAAATATTGTTTTTATTATAAAATGAATTTCTTACGGAAAACAAAGTCATTAACAATTATTTTTCTCGGGGTTGGCTGGTATGGAACTATACTATGGATAGAGATAATGGCCTAAAGCTACAAAACATTTCTATTAACAATTTTCTTTCACAGGTTCTTCGTTGCTTAGTGTGTCCACGGAACCACTCTTGTTGGTTTCTTTTTCTTCTTGTTCTTAACCTACTATCATTGCTTCTACTGCCACTGTTAATGCTACTTCTGCTACTTCAGCTTATTCCACTAATCTTTCGCCTGTTTGTTGCGTGCATAAGCTAGATTTGGAAGCTGGGGATAAACTTGGGAGTCAAAGCTTAGTACTTGCACGGTCACTGATGTTGTTGCTTGATTTGAGGAACTTAGGGACCCTTTTTAACTAATTTCCTGTCAGGTTCTTGTTTTGAGCGTTTGGATTTATAAGTTTAGCTACTCAAGTTGGAATCTTTGGTGGTCGTTTAGGCCCATTTTCTGGTTCTGTGATTTTGGTGGTTCCAAGCTATAAAGGGTTAAAAACGAAGTTACTGATTAAGAATTAGAAACTGGGAATCTCGAGGATTCTTTGATTCTTGCTTGTGGGTGTGTGAATTTCTTATCTTGTTCAACCTTGGGTCCTCTATCTGTCATGCTATCTCTGTGTTGTTGCTGTATTGGTGGATAAGATAGCATCTCTTGTAACTCCCCACTTTCTGATTCAACTTGTTTTTTGTGAATTTGGAGTTGCTGGGCTTTGCTCTTATTCGTTGTTGTTAGCTCTTTTTGTCCGACCCAATATGGTTCCTCATATGCACTTTCTCTAGACTTACTCTGCCACTCTTGAATTGTCGGATCGAGTTCAGCTTGGTGCAGTTTCTAAGCTGCCCTGTTTTGGTTACTGTATTAGATGAATTTCTTCCATGTACTCGGATTTAATTTAAAGGTGGGGGTTTTTCTTTGGATTCGATGTTGCTGGATTGCGTCTGTAATCTCCATGAACTGGTTCATTAATGTTGGAATTGTTGACGGCAAGACTTTTCTGTTTGGTAATGGTGGCAAGATGTGGCTCAAATGCTGGGAGAAGATCACTGGAAGTAGTTGCCAGAGTCACCATCAATATTACCAGTATATTGGGTCCAAGAAGGTTAGAAAGACTTGGTGGAGAAAGCTCTTAGTTGCATGGGTAATTCTCTGGGTCTTGGTCTCTTTATGGATCTTTTGGTACATGAGCTCACAGGCTACTGAGAAAAGGAAGGAAACCCTTGGAAGCATGTGTGATGAGAGGGCTAGGATGTTACAAGATCAGTTTAATGTGAGCATGAATCACGTGCAGGCTATGTCCATTTTGATCTCAACCTTTCACCATGGAAAGAACCCATCCGCAATTGATCAGGTAGTGAAGCCTTCCTTCTTTCTTCTTACGTTCTTGAAACTAGACGCTTGGGGATTTTCATAACAATTCCGAATGTTATAACTCGTAGATTGATAGTTCCCACTCTTGTTCCCAATGCTTCTTCAGGATTGGTTAATTATTAACTATCGTTTAGCTTTTACATTTTGATTGATGAAGTCTAGAATGTGTTGCATACTTCTGATATCAGTCTCTTAGTGTGTTGAGTTTTTCTTACCGAGTGGTGAGGTTCAAGATTTTGAATTTGGTGATGATCCGCTATTCAAGCCATGTAACATTGAAACTATTTTGTTTATGATCAACAACCATGAGGATACTAACTCTTAAGACTTTATATAGAGGACGTTTGCAAAGTACACTGAGAGAACTGCTTTTGAGAGGCCCCTTACAAGTGGTGTGGCATATGCTGTAAGGGTGCTAAACTCAGAAAGGGAACAATTTGAGAAACAACAGGGCTGGACCATTAGGAGGATGGACATCCTTGAACAAAACCCTGTGCACAAGGATGACTACAACCCCGAATTGCTTGAAGCTTCCCCTATTCAAGAAGAATATGCTCCTGTCATCTTTGCGCAGGATACCATTTCACATGTGGTCTCTCTTGATATGTTGTCTGGAAAAGTAAGTTCTTTTGTTTTTTCTTGATATGACATGATATGATTCCATTTCTATTTATAAAGGTTGTAAAATTTTTCTGTAGATATTGCTATATGTAGTTTAGTTGAGATTTGTTATTCCCTGTAGTGCTAATCCTACTGGCTTTATCATGCAGTTTAAACTGTCAATAGCATGCCTTATAATTTATATTAAATCTTTGAACTTTTGGTATTAATTGGTGAAATTTCTCTTTATTATGTAAATACAGGAAGATCGGGAAAATGTATTGCGTGCTAGAGTTTTAGGAAAGGGTGTTTTGACTGCTCCATTTAGGTTAATCAAAAGTAACCGCCTTGGAGTTATATTGACCTTTGCTGTCTACAAGGAAGATCTACCCTCAAATGCAACACCAAATGAGAGAATTCAAGCTACTAATGGGTATGATTCTGCCTTTGGTTTTAGAATCAAGAGGAAACTGATGTAATTACCTACATGATCATGACATAGTTACCAAATGGGTGTGGAAATTGTTAATGTCCCTTTGCACATGCACTAATCGAGAAAAGAGACCGTGAATGTTTATTTGTGACACTCCTTTTATTAGAAAATGACATTTGCAACAAGAGTAAATGTGCATATCCTTTTGAATTGCTACAATGTTAGAAGAATAGTGTTCTAATTGATTGGCTGGAACTTTTAGTTCATTTTTATCTCAAGAATCGTAATAATTATGATGGGCTTTTGAGATGACTTGTACTGCAGTGATGTAGGACAGATAGAAGAAATATTAACTAGTAGCTGATAATCATAAAATTTGGACATATGGCTGATATTAGACTGTCAGAATATCAAATTTTAGGGCTGGATTTTGGCTAGGAATGCTGAAATTCCAGTTTGGTATAGTTGGGTTTTTAGGGTTTGATTACTGGAAATTTAGGCTTAGAATTTCAGAGTTTAATCTGGCGGGAATCTAGGTTTAAGATGGCTGAAATTTAGGTTAGGTTTGTTGGAATTTAGTGAGAACACAAACAATGGAGAGTAAGAAACTAGTAATCACTTCTAGGGTCTAAGAATCACTCTTAGAAGAAAGAATCACAACTTCTAATTGAAAACTCAAGTTTGTAGAAAAATTTTAGATTGCCTTTTTCATTGACGGGCTGAATAAACACATATTTATAAAGAAGTTTTTAAAACTCCTATTCTAGTAGAAAAGGGTTCTCAATAAATTTAAATCTTATTATACTAAAAATTCTTTACATCCTAAACAACTAGGATAACATATATAAAATAGAATAATATATTTAACTTATTGCTATCTTTTATTTAATAAGGATTCCTAACATAATTTAAATTTCAGCTCTTATCTTTGATGTTAACTTAATTCTCAATCCTTATTACACCAAATTAAGGCTTGTGGTTGACTAATTTTTTCTCTTTTATTTTTGCTACATACTTTAAGCACTTTTGCATCAATTTTTCCTTCCTTGTTTGAAATCTTTCTTGACGTAGAATCTGATAAATATTGATTATATTAATTTGGATTTAATTTTTGAAATTTAAATTCTAAAATCCAATTACTATTAGAAATTAGTCTTTCTTTCCATTTGACAAGAAATTGTTGATATTTTCCATCACTTGTGGCTACAATTTGTTCATCAAAAACATCCTCTATCTCCCCTGTAAGATGGGGAATGGTTGGAATTCCCACAGTTGCAGTAAGAGATTGCGTATTACCACGTTTCCATGTTCTGCTTCAAGTATAGGTTGTTGGTATAACTTTTCTGGTGGCAGTTTTGACTTTCAGGGAGTGTATGTCAAGATTGTCTAGCCTCTCTAAAATTGGTCGAACCTGTTTCCTTAAAGGAGTTGCTACATATAAGTTGGTTTTTGGAAAACTTTGTGAATGAGGATCATTAATGCCCATTTTCTTTGCAATATTCAAAAGTATTTCGTCTTGCTCTAGGTCGCCAAATATTCTTCTGTACATCCTTCCTTTACGTGTTGTCATTATGAACCAAAGTTCTGATACCAAATTGATGGAGAACAAATAATAGAAATATTAACTAGTAGCTAATAATTACAACATTAGGACATATGAATGATATTAGGCTGCTAGAATATCCAATTTTAGGACTGGATTTCAGTTAAGAATGCAGAAATTTTAGTTTGGTATGGTTAGTGTTTTGGGGTTTGACTACTGGAAATTTAGGCTTAGGTCTAAGGGTTTAATATGGTCGGAATTTAAGTTGAAGATGACTAGATTTTAGGTTAAGTTTGCTGAAATTTAGTGAACACAAACAGTGGAGAGTAAGAAACTAGGAATCACTCCTAGAAGAAGGCATCATACTTTCGGGTTGAAAACTCAATTTTGTAGAAAATTTTGAAGGACTAAATAAATGCATATATAAATAATTTTTTATAACCCTTATTTTAGTAGGACAAGGGTTCCTAAGCAGTTTTAATTCTGTTCTAAAAAATATTTTATATGTCATAAATAATTAGGATAACATATCTGAAATAGAATATTATATTTAAATTACTGCTACTTCCTATTTAATAAGGATTTCTGATATAATCTAAATTTCAGCCCTTATCTTTGATGCAACTTAATTATGAATCCTCATTCCACCAAATTAAGGTTTGTGGTTGACTAATTTTTCCTCTTTTATTTCTTCTACATACTTTAAGCTCTTTTGAATCATGTAGGTACCTTGGAGGAGTCTTTGATATCGAGTCTCTCGTTGAAAAGTTACTTCATCAGCTTGCGAGTAAACAAACGATTTTGGTCAATGTATACGACACCACCAATCAGTCTCAACCAATTAGCATGTATGGTTCAAATGTGTCGAATGATGGGTTGGAACATGTCAGCACACTTAACTTCGGAGACCCATATAGGAAGCATAAGATGCATTGCAGGTAATTAATATTTTGAACTAATTTGTCTTTAATATTACTATTCATCATTTCGACTAAACCAAACATGGTAACTGTGTAGTTGTTTACTGTTGCCATGATAAGAATTTTTCTTATGGGAGAATAACTAAAGCATTTCAATGCTCTAAATGAAATTTATTACAAATGTATAAATTAATGCGGTCCTTAATTTTTGGATTTTAGATTTAAGCAAAAACCTCCACTACCATGTTTGGCAATAACAACTGCAATTGGCATTCTTGTCATTGCATTGCTTGTGGGTCATATATTCTATGCAACTATGAATCGAATTGCCAAAGTTGAAGATGACTATCATCAGATGATGGAGCTCAAAAAACTAGCTGAAGCAGCTGATGTTGCAAAATCACAGGTATTTTATATCTTTTCTTGCATAAAACTTCTTTAGCCTTTTAATTATGACATGCAGTCTAAAGAAATTGTCCTTAATGCAGTTTCTTGCTACGGTTTCCCATGAGATCAGAACTCCAATGAATGGTGTTCTTGGTAAGTTTTGAAGATGTACTTAGTATGCTAATGTTGTAGCTATTGCTTCACCTATTGACAATGTCAAATTTGCTCGATCATGATGTCACTATGTTCAATTTCAGGGATGCTACATATGCTTATGGATACAGATCTGGATGGAACACAAAAGGATTATGTTAAAACTGCCCAAGCTAGTGGAAAAGCTCTTGTGTCAATTATAAATGAGGTTTTGGATCAGGCAAAAATCGAATCTGGCAAGCTAGAACTTGAACCTGTGTTGTTTGATCTGCGGGCAATTTTGGATGATGTCTTGTTACTCTTTTCTGACAAGTCTCAGGAAAAAGGACTTGAGGTACAGCGAACTTTAACAACTATTATTCCTTCTTTGCCCTTGTTTTAGCAACTACTTTTTGGGATGTGGTGCTTATATTTGATTGTTTCATAACTCTATTCTTGCATTTGTATGATCAACTTGTTGGGAAGAGCAGTTGGCAGTATACATCTCTGATAAGGTTCCGGAAATGCTAATTGGTGATCCAGGGAGATTTCGACAAATCATCACCAATCTCATGAGTAATTCCATTAAAGTAAGTCTTTGATGAGCTATTTACAATATTCTTTGGATATTACTAACTTATATTTGAAAGTTGATGAGCAACATTTGGAATCACTCACAACTGCAAAAAAATTTCTCTCCATGTTACACCAATGTAAAAGGAAATATGATCTCTCTTAAAAAGAAATTAAACTTCTTCTTGACAAGAACAAGATTTGATATTGTCATACCGTGTACTGTGCATTTTGTGACATTTTTGCTTTTGGTAGTACTGTCCAGATTGGCTGGTTAATTGTTTACGAATTAGCACCATTACCTACTTGCTATATGCCAGATGATTTTTACTTTTTTATCATGACTTTTAAATTTTTTATATGAAAAAGTGTGAAAATTATCTTGTCTTTATCTTCACCTTATTGGTGTTTAAGTGTGAAGAGTACTGAACAGTAACTAATTTGTACCAAATCTAACATGCTTGCTATTTTCTTTTTTAATTAAAGTTGTATGCACTTCTTTGCCAATAAGAAATGTTCTTTTTTTTCCTTCTCGTTCTTTTTGACAGTTCACAGAAAAAGGACACATCTTTGTCACCGTCCATCTTGTTGAAGAAGTCATTGAGTGGATAGAACCTTCGCCTTTGAACACCTTGAGTGGTTTGCCGGTTGTAGATAGACGACAAAGTTGGGAAGGATTTAGAACTTTCAGTAAAGAGGGATCAAATAATACTCTCTTGTCAACCTCTGAATTCATCAATCTAATCGTTTCAGTGGAGGATACAGGAGTAGGGATTCCTTTGGAAGCCCAATCTCGTGTTTTTACTCCTTTTATGCAAGTTGGCCCTTATCTTTCCCGAATAGGGGGCACTGGTATTGGTTTAAGCATAAGCAAGTATCTGGTTGGCCTTATGAATGGAGAAATTGGGTTTGTAAGTGCCCCAAAGATTGGATCAACGTTTACATTTACGGCTGTCTTCACCAATGGCAGCTCCAGTTCAAATGAGTGCAGAAGTCAAAAATTGCATAACCAATCTAGTAGCATTTCTTCAGAATTCCAGGGTAGGACTGCGTTAATTGTGGATCCAAGACCTGTCAGGTCCAAGGTTTCAAGGTATCATATCCAACGGCTTGGGATTAACGTTGAAGGGGCTTGTGACCTGAATCAATGTTTATCCACTGTAACAAGTGGAAATAAAGTTTTTGACTTGATCCTCGTAGAACATGAAGTTTGGGATAGGGATTTAAATTGCTCTTCCTCTTTTGTTGATAATTTGAAGAAAATAAAAAATGTTCCTAAACTCTTCCTTCTAGCTAATTCTACAAGTTCTTCGGATGAACCAGCAACATCTGAGGTTTATACTCCAAGTATTCTTAAGAAGCCTTTGAGGGCAAGTATGGTGGCTGCATCTTTACAGCGGGCAATGGGTATCAAGAACAAGAAGAATCCCCGCAATGGGGAGCTGCCGGCTTTGTCTCTGTGCAACCTTCTTCGCGGAAGAAAAATTCTCATTGTAGATGATAACAATGTGAACTTGAAAGTTGCTGCTGGTGCTTTGAAAAAGTATGGAGCTGAAGTGGTATGCGCTGAGAGTGGGGAAAAAGCAATACAATTGCTTAAGCCGCCCCATCAGTTTGATGCATGCTTCATGGATATCCAAATGCCCGAGATGGATGGGTATGTTACAATTCATCTTTTACAAAATGATCACCTGTGAGCCTTGATCGTAAATCTTTGCTTGTCTGCTTTCTTTAAAGTTTGTCAGTGTATCAATCTTAGCCTTCCATTTATCTGACCCAGCTTCCTGGGCTTCTTTTACAACCTCTTTTCAGATTTGAAGCTACAAGGAGAATTAGGGAGGAAGAGTGGAATGTAAATAGCGTTACTCAAAATGCAAATGTGTCGATTGAATCCTATAGTAATGTTTCAAATTGGCATGTTCCAATTCTGGCTATGACTGCGGATGTGATTCAGGCCACTCATGAGAACTGCCAAAAACGTGACATGGATGGATATGTTTCAAAGCCATTTGAACCTGAACAACTCTATCGAGAAGTTTCACGTATTTTTGACTCAGCTTCGAATACCAATTTGTAGATAGTTTTAATAGATGGCGCATTGAAGATAAGCAAGCACCGGCCCTTGGTTCTCCAGCGCAACTTGGAGTGCGTGAATGAGTTGGAACATTTACCATGAGTGTGAGTATCACATTGTTACATCGATTATGGCATCAGTAGCCTTAACATGTTCCAAGTTATTTGCTTGGCTGAAATTGCCTGTGCATTTCTTATGCTTATGATTATCCAGCACTCAGGAACCTAACCTTTTGATGTGCTTGTCATCCAACAGGAAGCTGATTGTTTTATGGGAGAGAGTGTATATAGAAGCCGTAACTGATTGGTGGGGCCTGAGTTTTGATTTGATTGTTTTAGGGTCCATTTTATGATTGTAAAGTTGGATCTCAGTCCCAATTCCAAACAACATCACTGGGTTGGTTTTGTAAGATCCATGTGTAGAGGCAAAGTTCTTAGAATAGGACATCATCCAAATTCAATTACCACTTGCAGGTGGATGCAGAGAGTCCATCTAGTTTAAGCATGCTGTAGAAGCTCCGTTGATTCGATGCAGTAATAAATTTATAAGAGTTTCAGAAAGAACTTATTTCTGAGGATTATTGTTTGTACCATAGATAGATATATAGATAGATAGATTCAGTGAAAAGGGTATGGCAGCAGAGACAGAAAGTTGTGTAAATACGATGAATAAAAGTTTGTGTAGCTCTTATTCCATTCTTCTCAGTTTTGGTGTATCGGGGACATCATATAATGCTTCCGAGTAATTTCATTTTATGCATTTTAGGGGGGCAAGTGTTATTCTGGCAGCTTGACCCCAGGAATATCGTAAAACACTTTACTCTGCCAATCATCTCTCTCAACTAGTTCTAGACTATAAGTCCACACCAAAGTTGATGTAGTTAATCTAACCAACATAATTCTATCAGATTAATTCGTGTTTATAATTCAGCAGATGTTATTATCAGTTTTTTTATAAGTGAAGTAAATTCAAGTGTGAAAAAGTCGATATGTCCGAGTGGTTAAGGAGACAGACTTGAAATCTGTTGGGCTTCGCCCGCGCAGGTTCGAACCCTGCTGTCGACGGTTATGGCATTTAAAATTTTTTTGAAATTAAGCCCAAAAAAAAAAAAGTAGCCTCTTTTTAAAGTTCCAAAACAATCATTATAAGAGCTGCTTGACAAGTTGGTTGGTGGCGCGGCGTAGACTATAAGCTGTGAAAGTGAAACAAACCAAAAACCTCAACAACTCACTATTCTTGTTCTTGTAATGGATCCAGACGCGGTAGCCAAGGCCTTTGTAGAGCACTACTACTCTACTTTCGATGCCAACCGCGCCGGGTTAGCCAACCTATACCAAGAGGGTTCCATGCTTACCTTCGAGGGCCAAAAGGTTCAAGGCGCTCAAAACATCGTCGCTAAGCTAACCAGCCTTCCTTTTCAACAGTGCCAACACAGTATCACCACCGTCGACTGTCAGCCCTCTGGCCCCGCCGGCGGCATGCTTGTTTTCGTCTCCGGTAACCTCCAACTTGTCGGCGAACAGCACACCCTCAGATTTAGCCAGGCACGTCACTTTTTTTAAAAAAAATTTCGATCCTTGATTGTTGCTTATTTTAACTTGGGGTTCTAGGGTTTCCTGTTGATCTAAATCGATCTTTTATTTTGATACATGTTTCCTTTTCTTTTCTTTTTTTGTTGATAAAATTGGGAGCTTTAGCCAACTGTGATTAGGTATTAGGCGTTTGAGGGATTTAATTTGTTCCGCTATTGGATTTGATCTGAGACTGTCTTTTGTATTTGGCTTCTTTTTGGTCTTTTGTAATTTTGTTATATGCGCCGTCTAGATCTCAGGTTCTTATCTTGTGATCCCAGCTTTTCAACTTACTGTAAAGGTCTTAACCTGAGTTGTTCTTTGCTATGTTTTATACGTAGTTGGTGGTTCTGGTTGATCACTGTATGGTTTTGGTGCTGAAATATCTTATTCGAGATTATTGGTTGATTAGTTACCATGTGAATTCTTTTGCAACTTTGAACAGAATGATCCGGTAGCATCGTCTTGTGATTTGTTTTATGGATATGTCTTTAGTAGATCATGACCCGCTTGCTTGGTATTATTCTATATGCTGTAAAGACTTACTTGGTGTGAGATTTTTTCTCTGTTTATACCCTTTATTTTTTTATTGTCATTTTTGTCTTAATATCCTTTCTTCAGAAATTAAAGTTACTGATACACCTCATTAGCTTTGCAGAATGAACATACTTCCTGTAATCATGGTGAACAATTTATTCTCGAAATTATATGTCCTTGTGCATGTAATTTAGGTGGTGACTGGTGAGTGTGTGGGGACACGTACTGGATGTTCTGAATCTGAGTCTAAATTGTTCATTTGAGATATACGGTCAATTATTGACTAGATATTATACTTCTGAATGGAAAAGTCCTTCAGATGGATAGACTGTATGATTCTAAAGCATATTTATAAGAGTAATGGTCTGGGTAGAAGTGTTTAGGGGAAAGACTGAATGATACTATCATAGTCTAGTTATGCACTTAGCCTGTGAACTGAAAGTTGAGTACATAATCAAACATTATTTGGACTTCAAGCTTCACAGCGTTTAGCATGCTCATCATACAACATTATATGCTTATTTCAACCGATTTGCTTTCATAGGACATTGTTAATACCTGTTATACCTACAGCACTTTACTTTTCTGAGATCTACTTTCTGTTTAATTTTCTAAATTTTTGCAGCTGTATTCTAAGTCCATGTTTAAAAGCATTTGGATTTATTTTCTAACTACAATATTCTTGTCTCAGATGTTTCATTTAATGCCAACACCCCAGGGAAGCTTTTATGTCTTCAATGACATATTCCGGTTGAATTATGCATGAACAGAACATGAGCCACCCAATGTCTGAAAGGCCTAAATGTCCAAGATGAAGTCCGCTTCCTTGTGTTGAGTTTTGAGTCATTTCCAAATGAAAATTGGGACCTTGGTTGGTTATGCATAATGTTCCATTGTGTCTTACTTGCTGTCTTCAATATTCAGAGTCTGCCATGTTGTGATTGATTGAGTCTAACCGTCGCAAGGAATTGGATATTGGAGGTTTTGGAGCTTCATAATTTATTGAAGTTTGTCATTACTATAAATCTTGATTTTAATATCTTTTGGGGCGTGGCTTCACTTCTCTTTTACCACAAATCATAATTTTGGCTTTTATTTTTCTAACGAAAATTTTTTTATTTGATTATTAATGTTAATAGTTGTTTTATTATTGATAATAAATAAAATTCACAGAATTTTTAAATAAATTATAAAATTATATTATATCAATCACAATTCTTTTAGATTATTATTAACATTAAATGATAAAAAAGTACAAAAATGTTTACCAACTTTAAAAGAGCAACACAAAATCCTTTAGATTATCTGTAGACAATAAATGTATTGGTGTTGTTAGACTGTTAATGTTTATTTTAAATATACTTAACTTATTAAATCAAATTTCGTTTGAATTTCTATATTTTAGGATATTTTACTTATAATTATATTTATTAATAAATTAAATAAAATTATTAAACTTAAATTATTTATAATTTATATTAATAATTAATTTTAATTAAATAAATATATTATAAAATTAAAATATTTATAATTTATTAATAATTAATATGCTAAATATTTAAATAAAGTATATTAAATTGATAGCAAACAGATTGCTTAAAAAAAATTATTATTTCTTTTTTAAAAAAAAAACAAGCGAGCTCTTCGACTGAAATGTCGAGGCTGTGAATTTAGATCAAATTACCATTTTCTTCAGTCAAAGTTGAAAAAGCAGAAAATCCATTAGCATCGAACATTTATTCGCAAGCACTGGATCGTCTATCTTTAGTTACACTTCGACTCTTTGTGGCATCCCACTCTTTCCATATCATACGACTTAAGGCTTACTTTTCGCCATTCAAGCCCAAATCCACATGCGGGATCTCTGGCATGTTGAGTGCAGGAAGATAAGCTGCTTCTGGGGATTGTTGCGTAGAAGATGAGTTCTGTTTCTCTGCTTCTTGGATATTGGTTACAGGATTCTTCACTAACCCACTCAGCAAGCTTCCAAAGGATTTAAATGGGTGGTTCAATCCATCCTTAACTTTCAAGATCAGTGACACCTCTGAAACTTGCCACACAACTGTAAGCACGATCATTACGGATAACAGGCAGTGAGTTACCGTGTTTTGCCTCTTCAACTTTCTAAGCTCTTTCACTATCTCCTCTCCACCATCTAATCGACTCGCCTTCTCATCTTCCTTCAACTCGCTGCCGACGAGACTCTCCGCCGTCTTCTTTTTAGGATTCTCAGAGCTGGCATCTTCTTTTAACGACTCAAACTGTTAAGATACGCTAACACTTATTGATAGATCTTTCCATCTAAAACGTTTGTCACGTGTTAATGTAGATTTCATCAGTATCTCATACCGCAAGTACTAACTATTTCAGATTCATTTGGCTTTCCGTTTCTCAGAAACTCATAATCAATTAATCGCCGTTGAAGAAAACCAAAAAGATAAATAACGAAAAGAGAAGTTGATAACTATTTAGATGAGCAGGTAACAGTATGAATGAACTAAATTACTACCTCAGCAAGCAATTTGGAGAGGAGGAGCTGATCGTTCTCGTCATGGGTCAAGAGAGCATTATCAGCTTCATCATTTTCCTTCTCTGCTAACATTTTCTTGATTTCCTGATCGAGAAGCTTCAGCTTCTGACGTGATTCCATGTTTTCTTTTTCCTTTTCAGAGGAAAAAGATGGGCTTCGTTTGTCCACGAGAGGCTCTTCACCGATTCAGGCCAAGTCAAACTCCCCAACTCACAACCCAACCGCCGAGTTTAGCCAATTATAGATTGAAACGTGGCCACTGCTACATCATCCATACTAATCTACCAATTTCAATTATTGCAGTAGCATCATTAACTCCTCTGTTCCGATCCGGTTACATACATATTGATGTGCTGTGAATTCGCGAGAACTTCAGTCCCTGTTATTTTTACGGTCTAAGTTTATAGGTTTTTGCTCATACAGTTAGATTTTAAACGTTTGAAGTTTTTTTCAGTTATTAATTTCTGTTTGCAAGTAATAGTCTACAGGTTTACAATATTGTTGAAAAACACTGAATATTTTTTATGCATACAGAGTAGGCTATAAGGTCAACCTTGTGACAATGCTCTCCTTTTATATTTTTCAATCTTTGACCTTTGCTTTCATGACTTTATAGCTCCTTTGTAAGTTTTGTAGAAGCTTAAGAAATGTCTTTTATTTCTTATTGATAGAATTGAATCTTATTTCTATACACATATGTGTGTGCATTTTTTTATTATTTATCGTGATTGCTTTCATGCTATTTATTTTTGTCTTGCCGTTGTTTACGACCTTGTTGTGTTTGTCTTATATAGCTTGTATCGAGTCTTAAGATATGAGTGGTTATTTTAACTTTTGATGACAAAAGCAGAGCTAGCCTTTCGGTGAGTTTTGGAGTTAGGAGGGGATAAGATATTGACAGATTACGTATAGATTCCTGGAATATCTACCCTTATAGAGAAGTCATTAAAATTAGTAAAGATTTTAAATAAATATAAAATTCGTATAGAGTGTATCAACAGATAAAGTTAATGGAGATTAAAGCAAAAGAGATCAATGGGTTAAAAATTTAGTATTCAAAGTGTTTGAGGCAACAAATTGATTTAAGTATCTTGGTTGTCAAGGAACTCATACATCATAATTAGGAATAAAAATAAGATTTTGTCCTTAAAAATTGTGGCGAAAGATGTTGTTTTCAATGTGACGTATACTGACACCCCAAACAGGGCTTGAAGAATAACTTAACCATCAATTTTAACAAGAGTTAGATGAAGTGATCCAGCATATTCTCCTTAATGAGAAAATCAATATAGGAGGAGACTTTAATGACCATATAGGAGTGATCTCTTATGGGTATTTGTGTACTCATAGGGGTTTCGAATACAAAGATACAAGTAGTCCTACTTAGTTAGACTTTTCAGCAGCATTTAACGTGGTGGTAGCCAACTCGTTTTTCAATAAAAAATGAGGAGCACCTATTGACTTTTAGGGGCAGAACTACAAAGACCCAGGTTGACTACTTCTTCGTAAAGCAAAGTGATTGATCGAGTTGCAAGGATTACAAGGTGATACCTAACATTTACTTACCAACTCACTATAGATAGTTGGTTATGGATTTTATAATTAAGGGTTGGAGAAAGCAGATAAGTTATCAAAGGTGTACTAGAGTTAGATGGGGGGATATAAAAGGGGGGCACTATGGAACAACTTAATGATGGAGTAATGTTTGGAGAAGAATGAAAACTAAAAAGGAGATGTTAACAAGATATGGGGGAAGTAAAAACTCTTTAAAGAATGTAATTAAAGAGATCTTGGAAGTTTCTAAAGGGTTGTGAGCAATAAAAAGAAGTCTTGGCGGTAGGATAAAGATATATAAGAAAAGGTGAAGATTAAAAAGGTCGTGTATCAAACTTTATTGGATAATAACACAAATGTGGGGAGGATAGTTAATAGAGATAGATACAAGCTGTTAAAGATGTGAAGAAGATAGTCCTATAGAAGTCAGCCAATAAGAGATGATATCAACGATTGAAAATTAAGTACGGAGAAAAAGATATATTTAAGTTGGCAAGAGCTAGGAAACAAAAAGGAAGAGATTTAGATTCAATTCGTTGTATAAAGGTTGAAGCAGGACGAATGCTAATGGGTGAATATGACATCAAAAGAAGATGACAGAGATATTCTATAGCCTTTTTAATGAAAGTAGATATGACAATATTTTCTTGTATAATCTTAGCATTTTTGGGAAATATTGTAGCTTCGTTTATTGCTGCCAGTTCACAAGAAAAAAATTAAAGGAGCTTTGAGGAAAAAGGAAAGTGGAAGAGTAGTAGAACTTGACAAGCTACACATAAAAGTACGGAAGAGCCTAAGAGAAGAGAGTTTTACTTAGTTACTAAGCTCTTTAATTGTGATCTTCAAATCCGCCAAAATACTAAATTGGTGGAGACTTAGCGGATAAGTCTCTCTCCCTAAGAATAAAGAGGGCATCCATTGCTACAAAAACTATATAAACATCAAACTACTTAGTTATTCTATAAAGTTACGAGAGATATTGATTAAGAAAAGAGAGAGAAATGATGCACCTATCTTGTAAAACTAATTTGGTTTTATGCAAGAGAGGTCTAGGACAGGAGCTATACACTTCTTTAAATGATTAATGGAATATTATAGGGACAAACAAAGAGACCTATACATAGTTTTTATTGACTTAGAGAAGACTTATAACAAGATATATAAGGAAGTCATGTAGAAGTGTTTAGAAATTAAAAGAGCTTATGTAACTTATATACGACTCACTAGGGATAAATATGAAGGTGTCAACAAAAGGAGATACAAAGCATTTTTCTATTGCTATTAGGCTACATCAAGGATTCTCGTGAAGCCCTTTCCCATTTACAATAGTTTTGGATTAGTGCATCAAGAATATTTAAGGGGATAAGCTTTGGTGTATCTTATTTGCTTATCACATTGTTTTAGTGAATGAAACAAAATAGGGTGTTACTGTCAAGCTTGAACTTTGGAAAGATAGGCTAAAGTTGAGAGACTTTAAATTAAACAGGACTAAGACTAAATACTTAGAGTGTAACTTTTCAGATCACATTATTGCATTCAATTTAGAGATAAAGATTAGTTTAAAAGATATACCACAAAAAGATTGTTTTAAGTATCTTAAATCTATCATCTAAAGCAATTCTGAGATAGATGACAACATAGTTTATCGTATCAAATTAAGGCGTCTTAAATGAAGTAGCACATCAGGAGTTTTAAGTAACAAGAAAATACCACTCAAGCTAAAAGATAAATTTTAGTATTTAATAATTGGGCTGGCTACGCTATGATGCAGAGTTTTGACCCATCAAATATGTGCATAGTTATAAGTTAATAGTGGCAGAGATGAGGATACTCTATTGGATGTACAATCTTACAAGAAGAGATAAGGTTTGAAATATAGTGGTAAGAGATAAGTTAAAGGTAGTTAACATTGATGAAGATACTCTATTGAATGTACAATCTTACGAGAAAAGATAAGGTTTGAAATATAGTGGTAAGAGATAAGTTAAAGGTAGTTAGCATTGATGGTACATTAAGGAAAATGACACTTATGTTGTTTGAACATGTTAAAAGGAGCTATTATAACGGTCCAATAAGAAGACATCAGAAAATTATATTTAGAGGCTGTAAGAAAAGAAAAAAAAAAGACCTAAAAAGAATTAATAAAAGGGTGATAAAAAATGATATGATTATACCAAAACTTATCGAAGACTTAGCCGTCAAATTTTAACAAACTAGAGCATAAGTAAAAGATTTTACATAAAAAGTTCATTCTCTTTTTGTAAGTTTTTGGAATCTTTTCTTTCAATTCTTATCTTTTGTATTTAGCCTAAATAAAACAAATTATTTTATTTATTTGTTTCTTATCTTTTCTCTTTCAATTATTTGTTTTTATTTACTTATTTGTCTCATTTTTGTACATTTATTTGACTTATTTATATTTTGATTTTTATTTTTAAGCAAGTTTGTTTACGTTTATTTTCTTTCAACTATTTTTACTTTTTTTTTCATGTAAATCAATAAAAACTAACTTCTGTATTAATTAAAAAAAAATTGCATACCTCTAACCCTCCAAAGTATTTTAAAATTTTGATCAGTCATTATTGTTGTTGATGATCTCCATTGTTTACACCGAAAAAAAAGTAACTTCGAATTTGTACGAGAATAATAATCTCAACCTATCAAAAGCCATTTACACCAAATACCAATAAGCATTTACAGACAATATGAGAACATGACGCAACTACGAAATCAGGCAATTTTTCAGTGAACCCTATGTTATGTAGCCTTCTAAGTAACTTCTAATTTGTACGAGAATGATAAAATCAACTTATCAAAAGCCATTTACACCAAATACCAAGAAGCATTTACAAACTATGAGAGCATGATGCAACTATGAAATCAGGCAATTTTCAGTGGACGCTTCGTTATATAGCATTCTGGCATGCACGACTACGAACTGTATGCACTTTACTAGTTGTCCCTCTACTGGAACTCAAACAGCTCGTCCTTTTCCATGTCAGAGACATCATCCACAGATGTTAGTGTAGCTGCTTCGCTCGAATCACCAAGTTCAGCCTGCAAGAATTATCCAACAACTCAGGATTACAGCAACCAAAATTTTCAGGTGCCAATTTGAGAAATTTAACTGTACACTAAGTATAGGAATTGGATTTGTCACGTATTTGTTTCTGTGCATGTGTGGTTCAATTTGGTAAAGTATTGAATGACATTGCCATTCACGAAATTTGATATTTTGGTAGCATATACTGTGAAGGTATTTTATTCCACTGGAAGCCCTCACCGTTATTTACCAGATTCTCAGCCATAACCAGGTGCATGATACAATCAACCAAAAAGATGAGATGCAGAAAAGTGTTAAGCCCTGACATTTACATGCATTTCAAACCAAAAGTTCACATGCCTAATTCCTATAGCCAAGGTAATCAAGAGTTGTGTCTTCACTGATGCAAACAGTTAGTAGGACCAGTGCTCCATTCCCCAAATTTCATGTCAACAGGAGTTTACCGTACCTTAGCTTGGTAGTATCTTTCCAGCATCCGATGGTACTGCTGGCGTGCTTCAGGAGAATCAACCATGTTGACAACACGATGGACAGCCTCATCAATAGCTCCATCTACCTTCTGTTTACGGAACACCTTGAGAATATCTTCATCTTCGCTGCTTTCATCAACATGCTCTGTCTCATTCCGGAAGCCTCGCAAACCAACTCCTTTACGACGCCACCGCAGCACAGCCTTGTCCATAATTCCAACAGCCCAACAAATTACCTTGTACTGCTTCCTAACCCGATAGCCTCTCACGTGAGCCTGCCAGATAAAAAGGGTATGACCTTTAGTACATGACCTCTCAAGTTTAATATTTGCCATGAGGCGCAATGTGCGTAGGATTTGCAAATTTTTGCGAGTTAAAGTTCTATTTGGTCTACATACATAAAATTGAAGGTTGTTAACAATTTGTGAACATTAATCTTTCTTTTTTTCCTTCAGGCACACAGAGAGTATTTACTGGAGCTGAAACATGAAAAAGAAAGAAAATAGCTAGTACCTGTATCTTCACTACTTTTTTTCGTAATGCAAGAAAATCTTTGCGACCCTTCCATCCACGATACGTCTTCTGTATAGATAGAGCGGCTGAATTATAATCTCGAGCACTACCAAAGGCCATCTTTGTTGCCACGGAGAGCCCTGGAATATCACCATAGACGATACCATACTCATCCGTACTGATAGCAGAATTAGAATCTCTCTGTTGACGCTTTCTAAAAGAATGCGCTCGGAAAGCAGCCTGTATCCGTGCAGCTGCCTGAGCTGCATTACGAACAGCAGCTAAGGTTTGTTTCATTGAAACCTGATCTTCACCAGCAGCTAAGCTCATAGTTGAGATGCTATTTACAGTTCCTTCTGCTTGGACCTCAGCAGAGCCTTTAGAAAGCTCAGTTTCTTCAAGTCTGAGGGAAGAAAGATGGCTAGTCAGTGCCACCTCAGAGAGATAACCTGCAAGTCCCTTATGCCCACTCGTGGCAGCAATAAATGCTGGGGTTTTGCCAACAGGGTCTTGGGGATTAGGATCTGTCACAGCTCCAGCTGATGCACCAGAAGCTAAAAGAGCTGCAACCATATTTTCCCTGTTGTACAGAATAATCTAAATCATTCAAGAACTTATACAAATCTAACCACTTGAAATAAGTTTTACCAGATTTAAACTTGTAGATTAGGAACCGATCTGTTGTTTTAGTTCATAGTTAAATTATATCCCTCCAGCTATCCTTGGAAGCTAGTTAAGCATTATAATTTCTGAGCACTGATGCTCGTTTGTTTCAAATATAACATCCTTAACAGACAAAGATTCAAATAAAGATTGTTCATATGCAAGAATAACGTTCTGGTTTACCTTCCAAAACGTGCAGCCCAATGAAGTGCAGTCCACCCATTAATGTCACGGAAATCTATACTGACACCTTTACTAAGAATTGGACTCAATGCCCACTCGAAGCCCAACCCAGCAACCATGTGTATAATTCCTTGCTCTTTCTTGGACAAGAAACAACCAGAATCATCATGTCTTTCTTTGGACCTAGAAGAAAGCCATTGACACAATTTGTCTTTTACAAGCTGTTGCATAAGCCAGTCAATAGTGCTTGATGAGGTTCCAGTGCCAAATAAAAGAGCCTCTATAACATGACCCCATGATTCATCATTTGCTTTCAGTTTTCGAAGCAAATGAATTCCAGTTTCCATGCTTTCTCCTTTCTGTACAAGGGAATCGGACAGAAGCAACTGCACAAACCTGACAAGTAACAATAGTTCTTCTGGACTCTTGGTTGCTTCCACTGAGGATTCACTACAGTGACAACAACTAGTAGCTTTAGCTCGATACTCAAACTCTCGGATCTCACTGCAGGCCTCCCTATTGCCAGCAGTAATGCAGAGACTGACCTTTCCAGGAAGGTGAGGAGGAGCTTCACAGCGAATAACTCCTTCCTGAACGATTTGAAGAGGAACCTCAGTGTCACCAAACATGCATGCTAAAGCAGATTCTGATGGATCACAAAGAAAAGACCCAACAATGATTACCTGCATAAAAAGAACTCAATCTCATTAAGTTTCCTCTATAAAAACTGATAACTGAATCTAACTCATTCTAAAAGATGCCTTAAGAAGAAGAGGATGCCCAAGCATTTAAAAGCTTGATATGCTCATGCCCCTAGTTGATGTGGGACATGAACACATTTAACACACCCAAGAGTGAATACTGGATGCGTGAAGTTTGCAGAATTAAACATGTATGGGTGGCTGAGCATCAAAATAGGGGTGATGCTGATATCATGATAAATTGGGCCTAGCAAAGCAAAAAAAATATTAAAAAATATTAAATATTAAATATTAAAAAAATTAAAAAAAAAGACTAAAAATTAATTAATTTTTTGCCTAACTTCTCCCCAAAAGACTCCTCAAGGGATTATGCTCATGCTCCTACGCACTCAACAAAGACAACAAAGGAAAATGTAGCCACCAAAAATGCTCGTGCTCATGCTTATGCTTATTCAATCACTTGGGATCGCCCTATAACTTCATACCTAGTAGGAAAATGGAGAAGCATTTTTGTTAAATCTAGTATTCTGCTGAGAAAAGACAGAAAAAGCCCATTTCTATAGTTAATAAAAGCAACGAGTGAGCAGGTTCTTTAGTGTCAACTCACAACAAAAAGAGTAATAGTGCAGCAAAGATTTCAAGAAGACAGAACCAAGATGCAACATACTTTTGTAGCTTCAGTAGGATAACCCCACTCTGGGGATATTTCATGGATTCTGAACTTCTGTTGTTGTGCAAGAGTCAACCTTGAGCCAACTTCAGTAGGCAGTTGGGTGTGCTCATACAACATCGCAAAGTAGCCAGAACTGATGTCGTCAATTTCTGGACTCAAAGAATAGGGTGACATTTTGACGCTTTCAAGTTCTTGAGGTATTGAGGTAGAAGCTGATAACAAATGAGAATCATCAAAAATGTCATTAGCTAATGAAATTTCTGTATCACTAACGTTTAAAAGCAGTGGACATACAGTTTCCAACATCAGTCCCGCTGAAATTTTGCCAACAAGTTTGTTCTTCGCCAGTAAGTTCGTTGCTCAAAGTAGATTGGTTCTTTTCCTGCTATAGAACATGAAATGGATGAAGTAACAAAACCTAAAACCAGGTCTGCATGCAATGAAACAAACTAGTTTCCTAAAAACTGAAAAAAAAATATAAGCTCATGCCACAAATTGAAGAAAACACTGAAGCAAATAACTCTGAAATATAACAAGGTTCATTGTATCCAAGTGTTTCACCTGGAAATCAATTGGTGATAAAATGTTACATGATTCCAACATCTCATTCCAGGATAAGGATTCTTTATTTCGATCTTTGTAATCATGAGAATAAGACTGCTGATAGGCATCACAACTACCTAGAAAACATAATCACTACTATCAGCTCTTTCGGTTCATCTTTCGATAAACAACAATGAAAAGTAATGAACAAAAGCTCCATACAGTCAAATCCAACTAGCATAAGACTGACACACAGTTGAACTTAGTTGAGCAAAGAAAAGGAGAGATGAGAAAGGTATACTTATATGTGACAATTCAGTATTAAGGATTTTTTATTAAGTAGTAACACTTGAGCAACAATCTGAAAAGAAAGAATATAATAGGTAAATCAAATAATTTGAAGGAAAAGATGTATGCTAGATATTCTAGCACATATGACTTAAGTAGAAGTTTAAAACCTGCCCACGGGTAAATTTAAAATTACAAACCTCCATCCTGAAGGAATTCCATATTGTTTGCTTGCAGTTGCATCCCGCAACTCTGGTTGCCTACAATATATACTGGTTTATCTTGAGAAGTGACAGATTGATATTGCTTGGACATCTCTCTTCCATGTTCCAATAGTTCAGAATTATTTATGGCCCCTTGCTGACCGTTCAAGGTATCAATATCTTTGATGCTCTCATCGTTCAAACTCAACTGCTCTTCCAACTTCCGTAAAAATTGACTAACTTCAGTTCTAGGGTTACTAGCTAACTCTGCCGGATAGTCTACCCCACCGTCTTTGATGACTCTTTCAGAACTAACTTCAGCATACCCTGGGCTATACAATTTCGGGTGGAGCTCCAATCTATCACTCACCGCAGAGGTAAATCCCTGATTTTCAGTGGTATAAGAGCTTGGACTAGGAACCAAAGTAGAAGATGATGCTGGTGACAACTCTGCAGTAGATGCAGGAGATTGCTTTCCCTATAGACATAAAAGTAACCACCATATAATTTAAAGCTCAAAACAATTTTCTTCCAGAATGTCAAAATGTAAATTGACAAAAGTATTTTGTTGTTTAGACCAAAAAAGTTTAGCAACTTTGACAATCAACTGGTTCCAACTTTCGTCAGAACTGAAGAGTCTAGATAATAAACTTCGAAACATCACCATCAAAGCCCAAATACTCGATATTTACATTATTTTCTAAGAACTAACCTCAGTAATCTCCCTATAATGGACAAGAACAATGTGCTCGTGCGCCCTATAAAAAAAAGAGTTATAAGCAAATCCAAAAAGGAAATAACCATCTTTGTCTCATTCAGTTTAAAGATAATTTTCCAATTATCTGAATAAGCCACCCGTCCAATTCCAAGATTTCATAGTCTCTCTCCGCACTTCTTCAAGATCAAAGGCAATAATTTATAAACTTAGGAAAATGAGCACCAAAAAGTATAGGCATACATACGGGTCCAGCATCCAGTAGCTTCTTCTCTGAAAATTTGGGTTCTGTTCTCCATGGGCGTAATAACAATTTAAAGCTTCAACATTACCCACCTAGCAATGAACAAAAATGCATCAACTCCAGGAAAAAAGGTAAAAGGAATAATATACTTGCAAACACACAAACAGACATAAATTATGTCCCTAAACACTAACTTAAATTCCCAAACCACCCAGCACAGGTATTTCCTTCATTTTCCATAGTGACAGATGGATCATATAGAAAACCCAAGATATGCAAACACATTGGGATATAAACCTTAAGTCGTTCATGCGCCTCTCCAACGGTTCTTCCATCTTTCTTTTTACGCCAATTATGACCATCTCTACGGAAAAACCGAGTAACCCTCTTGTTGAAAAGAAACACCGATCCACCTAGTCAAATATTAGCAAAAATGATAGTTAACCCAATTACCAACAGAACAACATTGGCACTGAAAATGGGCATATAAAAACAAGCAACATACTGCTTGGCTTATGTACAGGCTCTTGGGTGAGTTGGTACTTTCCTTGATTCTGTAAAATTGACAAGATCTCTGGTGGCTTCAGCCACCTCGCCTGTGCTTCTTGAAACAGCTTATCTATATCATCTCCTGAAAAATATGAAGAAAAGCACAAAAAGTTGCTTCTTGGTAAAAGTAACTTAGTTAAGGAAAAAAAACTCGTGAAGGAGCCAACAGAAAATTGAAATATAGTTTAGTAAACTGTCACCTGATTCCGACATGTCGGAAAAAATTCGGGAACTTCAATAATTGGAGAGAAATGACACGACTGAATGAGTTGTTACATGGGACGAATCGACTAGTAGAACAACTGCAGCTACTTGGCTGAAGACGAAAGCTGAATCGAAACTGTGGATACGAGAGGGAGGGAGAGGATTTGTCGTCTGATATTGAAGCTTAGGTCGCTTTGAGAGAGTCAAGGCTGGAGAGACGAGACTGGTATAAGAAAAAGTGAAAAACGACAAGATGAAAGTAGTACCGATAAAATATTTAAGAAATAGGGGGACAGGGCAGTCGTCGTCATGGGGGCTCAGATTTTTTTTAAAAATCTAATTTTACTCTTTTTAATTCTGTGTAATGGCCAAACGACGACCAGATAGAATTAAACACCATAAAAATAAACGGAGGATCCTCGCACCATTATCGGCGTTGAGACATCGCCATGTACCTACTGCTGCTATACTTACTACGCTAGTCTAGTCTACTAGAGCATAGCATGCTTACCTAGCTTCATTGATTAGACGTTGATTAAAGTTAACAAATAGTTTCAACTGCTTCCGGCCTTGACAAGAGTTGAATTGAACGACCTGTTTTACTTAATTTGCTGAGGCTTCAGCTTCACTCCTCGTATTTAATAAATGGCATCTTCTTTATTCAATAAACAAAAATCAGAAATTGTTCATATTAAAAGCTGTAAAGTGGGGCATTTCCGTCAGTAAATATATAGTTGCCTTAAATAATTGACGTACACACCTCGTGGTCGTGGGTTGCGGCTGTGGCAAGTCAAGTGGACTATAATAAGGGGTTGCCCACAGGCTACGGACAAAATATGAGGAGGAGAGCACCTTAAGGTTGAGCCAGAAGTAAGTGGATATTATATTAATTACGTACAAAACGTGTTGCTTTAAGAAGACAATTATAAACTAGGGACTGTAGATATATGCAATTCAAAGTCTTTCCTGCTATGGATAAAATCCTCCTTTCTAATCTTTGCCTTTTCATCTAATGTGAAACATGTTTGGTTTTACTTTGAATCCATCCTTAGATTTTTAGAGGTGGAAAGTTACGTCGCCAACTTGGGGGGGGGGAGGGGGGGGTCCGACTCCAAAGTTTCCTGCTTTTTTCTTTTGACGTCCTCTTTGAAGTTTCCCCAATGTCCTTCTGATTGGTGTCTCTATTACGTGTGAAATTTCGCCGCAATTTTCCGGAACTAGTGGAACTGCTTTAGGACTTGGCACGAAGGCTTACAAATTTGATCAATCAAATCATGAGAGTGACACGTTCATCCATGCAGCTTCGGCGAAATTTCAAGACAAGTGCTTTTCAGGACGACCATATTATATTCTAATTAACATGTTCTCAACGGCAATACGGAAATTAAATATAGAAAGAGGAAGGATAAATATTTCAGATAATTTTTTAAAATAAAATAAATAAACTGCAAATTTTATAAAATTACAAAATTCCTTTAATATATTATATTAAATAGTTTTTATATAATATAACAACATTTCTTTATTTTTATTAATATTATTCGTACATAATTCTCACAAAATTAAAACATATCAATAATATCAACAACACTAGCTAGCACGGGAAGTCTGAAAAAATGCAGTGAGCTGTGAGCATTCTTTAACTAAAAACATATATAGATCTTAAATATGAAATATATATTTTTAAAAACTTTTTTAACAAACATATTAAATTATATTAAACTAATATATTAAATTATATAGTTTATCATCATTTCATATAATACATAAAAATTATTTAACAAATTATTATTTACATTTTATTATTTAATAAATAAATTACAAACAATTTTATCATATTTCTTTTTATGTATCAATAATTATTATTTTATATAAGAAATATTGAAGCATTTCCAATTTAATCTTACCCAGACTGGAAACAATCGAAAGAGCCGATCCCAAGGTCACTCTTTTGTTTGATACCAATTTTTAGCCAATACAGATACGCTACCGTATTCAAACATGTTATACATATGTATGAAGCTGCAAATAACGTTGAGATTCAGACCACTAACAGGCGGGCGCTACAGACGTTCCCTTCGTAGGCCCACAACAAATAATAAATGTTTCTCATCAATTTTCATAACCAACCCAACTTTACCGGCTTCCATATTTGCTCATTACTTGGACTTTTATCAATTCTAGCGCATCATGTTGCATTATACAAGTTCAATGACCAATGGAAGGAATTCAAGATTGTCTATGACATAAAACAATCTATATTATCACTAAAAAACACATTCAAAGAGGCGCACCAATGTCGACAGGATTTCATTAGAGGACATAACAGGTTCGACTAAGCCACGAACACCATAATGCAACCGAGGATTGTATACCAGTTTAGCAAAATCCTTACTAAGTTTTATCCGAACCAAAATCCTTAATGGGCCTATCTTTCACCAAAAATCTCAGATTATTTCACTTCATAAGCATTTTTGTATGTTTCGCAGAATGCAACAATTCCGCTCAAATAATAATACTCGGAGTAGAAAATGTGACTGAATCAGCGAATGAGCTTATAAACTAATGTGGCATGCTCCCCTCTTTCATGGAAGTCGTAAAAAGCTCATAAATGATGAGATCAGGATATTTGATCGAAACCGTGTTCCAAAATATCAACAAACTGACTACAAAACCTATTTATTGAATGCAGCTGATTGATTGCTATCAGGTAAGAATCCCAAAATTTGAGCAACCTTTTGACACCACAGAATAGTCGAGTTCATAAACCCTGAAGAATGCACGCGACTGATGCACTCAAAATGAAAACCAGACAGAAAGCCTCAAGCCAGCCCATAAAAACTGGCTTGGATAATGCAAAACACAAGACTGTCCAACTCAGGCATCTCTGCTACAATGCCTCAAACCATAACAGAGGCCAAAACAATGAAGCCACTGGTCATAACCAAATCAAGCTACTGAACTATCGGACACATTTATCATAGGATACCTACCTAAATTTTGCAGTTGACCTATACATGCATCCAAAGGAGCATTGCCAGAAACGCTGATACTTTCACGTCACATAGACAATCCAAATGAGCAAGAATGTGAAGACTAATATATTCCAAGTTCAAGGAAGCGTACCCACTAGAACAGATGAGTTCATCTCAATATATAAAGCCTAAAAGATACCAGAACGAACCTGTATAATTTTTGCCGGATCAAACTAGCAGACACGATGCATCAAATAATCTGTAAAGACCACAAGTACAGTAGCAAGTAATACAACAACTTGACAGACATCATGAGAAGGTAGAGTAACTTGACAACCGCTGCAACATGAAGACCACAAGACTGACTTTCAGACACCACATTGAGCAATCCTGGACGACAACTCTGGACCTTTTCAACCCTCAAACATGTCCTAGTACTCACTGGAACAGTAGACAATTGCAAATCAATTGTTGCAAAACAGAAAAATAATGAAGAACTAACAGCACAATCTACAAATAGACTCAAGGAAGAGTAAAAGATAAAAATTAAGCAGAAAAGATGGTAGGGTTACATTTGAATAAATGACCTTAAAACCAATGCTCATTGAATTTTTTAAGCGTACAAAAGTAATTGATGCTATCACTTTCAAATAGCAAACGGGAGTACACGCAAAATGGATCACTTGACAGACCTGATCATTCTCCTCTGCTTCTGGTGAAGAAGACTTGTTTGATTCGGGTGGTCTCTCAGCACCGCAATTTTGTCTGTTGCACTTGGTTCGAAAGGGATAATTTATATTGTTACACAATTCACACTTCCAGCTTCCTTCAGGCATCTTTTGCTCTGCATTGCAAGTAATGTGTAAGTATTGTACTCAGAAAGAGTAGCCCTCCACATAATGGAACATAGGGAAACTTACTGGAGTTTTTGTCAGACTTTGCATCCTGCAGCACAGGTAAGAATATAAATACAAATAAGTTTACATTGTAAGGATTGAAGATAACTAAATAATATATCAATACAAGTAGATAAGCTGATTCATATCATCATGTTAATCAATATAAAGTAGAATCACTGAAACAACAGAATCATTGTAGGAGTGACAACAATAGATTAATCATCAAACTAATTCCACAGTATCAAATAAGGAAGCACCACAAACCATAGTTCCAGGCTTCGGCGTATTGCATTTCCTCATGTTACAAACAGTTCTGAATGAGAAGTTGATATTCCCACATTTTGGACATGTCCAGTCATTATCACGGGTAGCATCTGCAAATAAAATATCGAGATGGAGACAAACTAGATGACTTAATCTCCCAAGGGTTTGCTAACAATTATAATAATTTATCATGAGCTTGCACCTTTTTTCTGGGATTTCTCATCAGGGAAAAAACCTGGCCTTGGCCCCTAGCAAGAAAGAAAACTCATAAATTCACAATCATGGAAAACAAATCAAAATTTTAAGAAAAAGAATTTGGCCCATCAAGTTCTATGGATCAGAATCATGTGCGTGCAAAAGTTGAGTGTTTCTTCAAATACTTGGTAGTTAGTGCAGGATATAAGCTAAACACTGACAGGTAAATTGATAAGATATCTGCCAATATTCAAAGTTGAGGTAGTCCAAAAGAAAATAAATAGCCATTGCACACAGTCTGGGTGTACACAAAAAGACCTGTATGAATCTATACATTATAAATAAAAATGATGGAAATAAGTTAACATACCAATGCAGCAGGCCCCATTGGCATAGCCAAACCATAGCGATCCATCAAGGGAGGCATACCATACATGCCACCTGAATAAAAATAAGAACGCTTTTCACTTCAATGAAACTCTCTCAATTAGATTGAGGAGAAAATGAAATAAGTGCACTGCATCTAAAGAAAAGGTTGTGCATATGATGTGAATTCAGATACAAGATTACATGTTCAAAAGAATCACAAAATTTTCTTTCATGATCAATAAACAAAACTTTACATAGAAAATACCAAGAAGAAATGAAACAATTGGACAAGTGTACTAGATTAGTGGCTCTATTAAGTAGAAAAAAATATACAAAGAAAACGAAGCTAGCAGTTATATAACAGCAAGTTATACATCAAGCTAGTGAAAGAATCGTACCATTTCCCATCATAGATCCACTAGAATAAGGTGGAGGTCCAGACATGTGCAGAGGTCTATAAGGACTACCAGCAGAAATGCGGCCGCCATAATTGTAATGATAAGGCGAACTTCCAGAAAATGGCACATCATATGGAGGAATGGACGATCCATTAAAGAGAGAAGAACCATACGGAGGCACACCCATATATGGTGCACCAGCACCTACATAAGGAGCTGAAGAAGAATAACCATGTGGGGCTTGTAGAGGTTTTGCAGCAGATTTCTGGAGATCAAAATGAAGCGAAAACGCAAATTTAATGTCAGAGGCCCTAAAGATAACAGATGTCCTATCATTAAAATACGAGAAAGCTTTCAAGCATCAAACCATTAAAAAGCAGATCAAAAAGCAAGAATCCCACCCAAACATCGACATGACAGGCCAACTACTGGTCTTGGTCTTCAAACTAATGGTACACACAATTACCGTCCTGCTTTTGTAACACTTAGATTCCAACTTAAAATTCAAGTGAAAGTAAACACTCAAGCACACTACTTCCCGAAAATTCAGCTCTAAAATGTTGACCCTGTACTACAACCACCTTGTGAAGAAAAAGTGAAAAACACTGCATCTATTTCAATCCATATTTTCATTACCAAATCATATCCCACATGAATAGTTCCTATTCACTACAACTATCACTTACCACATTGTGATCGGCTGGCCTAGGCTGGGTACAATTACGCATATTGCAAGTTGTCCTGAAAGAAAAATTAACGTTGCCACAACTCGGACACGTCCAGTCATCTTCTCTACGACTACCTGCAAACGGACAAACAAATATGAAAGAACCCGCATCAAGTTCAACGTAATAAGCCAACAATAGAACATCAGACACCAAATGTCTAAGCTCAGCCCATTCAAAACCCTAGCTTAGACAAAAATATATATAGGAGGGAGTCGAATTGATACCGTCAGTTCTGGCACGCTTAGCCGCCGATGAATTCCTGTTATCGACCTGAAAAAATACCCAAAATTACAGTCGAGTATATAAAAGAACTCGAAAAGAAATTGTAACAGAGCAGTAATTGGTCAAATTGGAAGATGAAGTACCCGAGACATATCGAGAATTTGAAGATTGATCGAAGGAAAGGTACCCGGATCTCTTAGAAATTGCAAGTGTACAAGGATTTTTCTGGCTCACCCAACTATCGAATACACAAAAACGCTAAAAAGGGGGAGAGGAGAAAATAAGAAACAAAAATCTCTCTCGTCACCAGAGATTTACTAGGGCTCTTTAAAGCCGCGACACGTTTAGCTAAAAAGCAAAATCAATTTTTAACTTTCTGTTTTTATTTTAAAATCCATTTATTAATTTACCTTTAAAATTTATTGTTATTATTAAAAATATAATTTTTTATTTTTATTTAAATCTATATATCAAAATTAAAAGTAAAACTAGATAATCCTGAAAAACGCTTGCCAGATTGTACTTCTGGGTGGACTAGGGTTTAGGGGACTTACCTCGTGTTAGGGGTGGCTCTGGTTAAAATTTTGCTCTTCAAATTAGATTAAGTAATCGTGGTCCCTTTGTATCATTAGTAAAAGATATGCATTTCAATGGATTAATCCTTTTTTAATTTGATCCTTTTTAGTTTATTTCAAAATTTTTAAAATACTTAAATAATTTATTTTTAAAAATATTCTAATATGTAATTAAATTTTGATAGTGTAACTTGTATAAAAAAATCTGAGATCATTCGGTCAAATAGCTTAAAATATAGTTTTCTAAAAATTCATATAGTGCACTGAAAAAAGGTAATTTATGTTTTAATTATGATTTATAATTTTAAATACCATATACTATGTTGTAATATTTTTCAAGATACTTTTTCTGTTTTTGTTTTCAAATTCAGTAAAAAAAACATGTTTATTTGAATTTCTAGTTTCTGTTTTTAGTTGTTTCTTCTAGATGAAAACCATAAAAAGTAGTTTTTGTTTGTTGTTTCTGTTTTTTTCATAATCTGAATTATTATCATTTAAATATATATTAATTAATTAATTATTAATAAAAAATTAATAATTTAATTCAAAATTATATATTTAATACATTAAAATTAATTATCAATAAAAATTTTGAATAATTTAATTTTATTTAATTTTTATAATTAAATTAGATGTAATTAAAATTTAATAATTATTAATAAGTATAATTAAATTTAAAATATATAAATATTCAAATAAAATTTGATTT
>JAOSBN010000003.1:8058074-8069817 GCA_027563595.1 Erythroxylum suave
TTATTTAATTAAAAATAATTTATCTTTAAGTTTTATCTAATATATAATTATTATCAATGATAAAAATATAACTGCATTAACATTAACAACCAAACATGTTTTTGTTTTTATTTGAAAAAAACATAAACAAAAAACTGAAAACGAAAACTAAAAATTACAACAGAAAAACAGAAGTAGAACCAAATAGCCCCTTAACTAATGTTGTTCTTCTTGTTATGTTGCATTGTTTGGGCGTAATAATTTTATGACGTAATAATTTTATGTATACACAAAAATAAAAAACATTTAATTTGTGTAAAGTTTATTTGAATAACTAAAAGTGTTAGACGTCAATTATGTCAGTACTCTGCACTATTTTTATCATTTTTATTAATAACTATTTTGTAGATATGTTTTTCAGAATCACTTGATTTTATATTTCTTTAGTTTTAAATCTGAATGTGAGAACGAGGTTTTGTTGGTTTATGCATTACTCCAATTTGATTGATTCTAATATAAATTGTAACTAATTACTATAAAATCATAAAAATACTAGTACATATTATATTTGTCTTATGATTTGATGTCATAAACTAAAGTATGAAGATACTTAAATAAATGCATAAGTGTTTGTTAAAGAATAAGTTTAATAAATTGACCACATATAAGAAATTAATTTGAATCATTACTTGTACGTCTGTAAAAATTCTCTCTGTAATAATTATAAGTAATCATTGATGGAAATCACATGTAAAGTAATTATTATCAGAAAGAGACATAAAGACGAAATAAATTATATACAAAGATATGACTTATATCTCACTGTTTTAAGATTTTAAGTTGATATATGATGTCTTAGTTGTAAATGGGTTCACTTTGATCCAATCCAATTTTTCCTCAGACCCCTCAAAACCCTTTAGTGGTATCGTGGCCAGTTGACAAAGTTTGATGAATAGAGATTCGTGAAGTTGGATCTGATGAATGGGAGATTCATAAAGTAACTTAAATGGCTTCACATGAGCTTTAGGTTGAGAGAGCTAGTCTAATATGAATGGATCTATATGATATCTTAGTTGTATATGGACTTACTTGGATCCAATATAATTTCTCTCCAAACTCTCTCAAAACTTTTCAATCATTTGACTTGAGATCACCAAAATTATCTCATATAAGAATTTTTATGTTTTGATACTATTTCTAACATATTATAGTCAATGATAATTACCCAGTAGCCATTGAATATAACATAAATTATATAGAGATAGTTGAGTAATCAATACAGATCTCATAATCTTAAATGATTAGGAAGTATATTCTATTTTTCTCGATTAATATTAATTTGAAAAAAATTTGGCCATGTTAGGATGTTAAATTGTCAAATAATTTACAAACTTCATTAATTGAGTGAATTGCTAATGGTGAATAACTATTATGATTAGACTAAAATAGAGTAAACATTAATTTCATAATTTATATCTAATCGAAATATTATATGATGAAATGAACGAATTATACATAAATTCATGCACAAAAATGTTAGTTAAAATCAATTTAGGTGATCAGGATATGTTGTTAGACATTAATCTTGATATATGTATATAAATTATTTAATTAGAAAATTAAAGATAAATTACTGGAATTTAATTTATCTAATTATATATATGATTTATGGTGGTAATTTATATTACTTGTCAACTTTATGAAAATCAAATGAGTCATACACAAAGAATGAGTTGAAATGGGAAAAGATGTTTTTAATTAAGTTATATTTGATTGTAAAGTTTGAGAGACTTTACGATTATATATGAGATGTTTAATAAATAAGGTTCAATACGATATATTATATCTCATTTAGACATAATTGATATTTACTTATAATTAGTTACAATTAAAATTAAAATTTAATTTCAATTAAATTACTAAAATATTTAAAATATATTATAAATAGTCTTAAGTTTTAAGGAGTTAACACTTATTGCCTAATCATCTCCGTAAATATTATATAGTTTTCTTGATAAGTTTTGTGGATTAAGGTAGAAGCCAAACACTTGTGTGACCATAATAGTTGAGATGAACCAATCTTAAAAACAGTTTAAGAGATATAACACGAAAAAAGATCAAAATTTGAAATAAAAGTACAAATTAATATTTTTATTTTATTATAATTTACGTGATAATCATTTTGTAAAGTGGTCTTAAATTTCAGAAAATTTATACGAAAAATTTCATAATTATTTTGTTACGCACGAGATGGGATCCTGCCTCGATTTTTCACCATATTGTAATATTATGTGCAATTTAATTTTGATAGTCGATAAATATCACCATTTTAAAATTCACAATCAACAAATTATAACTTAAGTAACGCTGATACATTCATGATAATGTGTCTGTTAATTATTGAAAAATCATAAATTCATGAAAAACATATTAATGTAATTATTTTTATTAAAAAATCTGTTAGAGAACGATATTAATTATTTATGATTTTAAGATTATGCGTTCATGTTTAAAGATAATTTAAACAGTAAATTCATGTATGATAAGATTATATTAATCCATATGTTTAATTTAATATACATTAGACGTAGTGATTTTAATTTGTTGTGTCAATGTCGTACAAGTGACTGTTTCTTTTTAATTAGTGAGTTTACATATAAAAAGTGAATTTTAATGTTAAAAGTAAAAATTTTCATCAAATTATATATTTTCAATAATTAATTATATTAAAATATCAACATAAATTGAATTACAAGCTATTTAACTTATATAGCTATATTTTTTTATACTTTAAATGTTTGCTAGCACAAAAATAGTTAATTCATTATGTTATATCCATCATCATTATTTTTTGTGGACAAATTTTAAGTAAAATTTTATTGAATAATATATAATGGATTATCCTAAAATTTATATTATTTATACTTATATAAACAGTCAGTAAAAATATTTATTTGTTATTAAAAGGTTGTTAGTTTAAGTCACATAAATAATCTCTTTGTAAAATGTAAATTGAGGCTGCTTAAGTAGATTCAACCAATCATTAATTTCAAATCAACTCCCTCAACTTATCGATGAATTCCAATAATCGAACCCCAATTCATTTTTTGAAAGGAAAAAAAATATTAGTGCAATAGATTGCAACTCTATAATTACAATAAATAACTCCATGAACTATAAGATTATGATATTAAAATAACACAATTAGTGAAATCTATTTCATTTATCCTTAATAATCCTTTTTCTTATTCTTATTAATAATCCTTAATAATAACATCAATTTTATTTATAGAGATGACAATGAATCGGCTCATAAATCAAGATTCAAATATTTTTAATAAGTCATCTCACGAGTCATGCGTAGGTTCAGATTGACGCAAAGTTCAATTATTTTAAATAAAACGATATTATTTTATTTAAAAGAATTGAGCTTCCTATAGGTTTCCATTCATATTTATTTATCCTTCCTTTAATTAGTAGTAACATCCATTTCAGTTATTCTCAATAATTTTTAATGATTAAAAGAAATTAGCTTCTTGATTTCGTGTTTTGATATTTTTACATTTTAAAATGAGAGTTATTTGAATTAAATGTATTATTTAGTTTATAAAAAACAATAAGATTAATGAGTCATAAGTTTAATAATCAATATAACTGAAATTGCTCTAATACTCTTTAAATTATTTAATAATATCTTTTTTTAGTTTTTATAATTATTATAATTAACTTAAATCTTTTCACATCAATAAATAAATTAAAGTGTGCATAATTAATTTAGACAATATTATTTATAATAACTATAAGAATTACTGAAAATATAATTTTTCTTATCTTTTTTTTGAAAGATACAGACTTTACTAGTAATTTATACCCATTCCTAAAAAATAAACGCTGCAGCTAAGACAACTCTCCTTTTAAATTTTAATAGTTGAAAAAAAGCATGAAGGTAATAAAAGAGAGCGAACCGAAGATGTAGGTGAGTTGGAAAGAGAGTCTCTTGATTTAAGTGAGATTGTGAGATTGAACCTTTTTTATGTATGCAGTCATTTAAAATTTGGACTTAGAATTTTACCTCCCACAAGAGACTTACCTAATTCGAGCTGAGATTAGTTGAGGTGTAAATGACTTAAAGGTGCTTTTCCATAATTGAGATTAGTAGGATACTTTGTGGGAGAAAAAAAAAAAAAAAGGCAAAAGAAACAGTGGAGATACATGGCCGTCGGGACCCAGGTGGGCAACAAGTGTCAATATGCCAAGTTTGCAGTTACGCGTACGCATGTACACTCGGGTTTCATTACTTTCCTTGTGCCATTGTCCCCTTCTTCTAGTTTTAGAATCCCGTTTAAAAATTAAAAGCCAATGTTCTACACATCACACCATGCCAATCACCTCCAACACTCCTATTTCTCTCTAGGCAAACACTCGCTAATCTGTAATCCCACCAAAACTTTACATAACTTACCTGCTCTTCAATACTTGATTGTCGCTTAATTTCACTGCTGGTATGCCAACCAACGACCGACCCAGATTTCGTTGTTGTCCTCGTTAAATTAATGTTAAAATGAGAAAGTGAATTCGCACACCTTTCGTTTTCTTCTCCAAGTTGTATGTTATCCTGATTTTTGTTTGGATAATGGAGACGATTTAGGACTTTGTGTGTTGCTCTGGATTTGTTGGCAGACAAGGATTTATTTACTGATTGTTAATTTTTGCTTTTTCATTCTCGCTTGTGCTGAAGCATTGAACAGTTTCGTGTCGTTGGTTGAAAGGTGATCCAGATATGTTAAATGATCTGGTAGTTCCTTTTGTCCTTTTAATGTTTGAAATCTTTGAGGTTTTCAATGTATGATGATTGGATTTAATGTTTAGCCGCTTCTTAGAATGTTATTGATGTTTCTTCTGCACGTAGATGGAAAATGGAGTTGCTTCTTCAATGGTCAATGTTTCTTCTAATGCATGTCTCTCTAATGCCCAATCAATCTATTGTGAAGGTTAGTTTGTTCTCTTTGTTAGTCTTTAAATGTATTGATGTGGGTATATTATATATTTCGTTTTTTGCTAGCAATAAGTGTTTGGACTATAATGTGTGATGATCTTCTGTTGTCTTCATTTTCATCTGCCCAATTAGAGTGTTTCTTATTTGGTTTGATTTTTTGTTTTTTTTGTCTTTCAGGCTATAATGACGTGATTGGGAGATGGGGCACATTTCATCCTGATGTTGATGCTCAAGGCCTCGAAACTGACCCTCGTGTAACAAAAAATTCTCGTTGTTTTTTCCTTTTAGTTTCTCTGTTTTAGTTTCATTGTTTTTTTGGTACCATATTCACTTTTTTAATCTGATGTAGGGTGTTTTCAATGACTCTTTTTCTCCTTTATTCAATGGTTATGGCCATACTCGAGAAATTGTACAAAGACCTTATGCACCTTTCTCAACACCACGGCCCTTTGTAAGTGATCATGATCAGTCATTCAATGGCCCGGGATTCTCCAATCCGGATTCACACTATAACCATCATGTTATTCCTTCAAAAATTCATTTTGCTGCTTTGCAAAATGCAATTCCTCAAACTAGTTTGGCAGTCAACATTGACCCAGAAGTAGATGGCAATATGTTTGGGGCGAGACCAGGATACATGCCTGGTTCTTTTTGCAGGGGAAGCAACTTTTCTGCAAACTCTGGAGAGTTGGATTTGTTGCAGCAAGGATTTGAGGGATTTGAAAGTGGTGGATTGTGGTCGGATTGCCCAAAATCTATGAACAATAAGAGCTCCTTTGTGCATTTGTCATCATCATCTGCAATTGGAAAACCAATTGCTTCACTGGGTTTGTCTGGATTGGTTAGTTTCCTTTGCTAGAAGATCTTTTTACAATTGATTGATTACTGAAAGTTAGCAACAACCTTTTATCCTTATAAGGCTCCATGGCTTGCTCTTCAATTTAATTTATTACTAGTAAATATGTTTGAAAGCGAACAATCTTTGTGCTTTATGATTTGGCTATGTCACTTGATCCTGTTAAAGATTCATAATCAATTCAAACGCATTTGACAGATGATTGTTTATAGGCCTTGCGTATTCTCAGGAAAATTCAGACTCTTCGATGCAAATGATGTTTAGGTTTCCAAGATCATTTAGGAAGAGGATTTTAGTGTCAGTTGAAAATATAGGTTTTTCTATATCCCTGTGTACGTGTGCATATATGCGCCTGATATATGTTCATGAATGTCAAGACGCTCACACACACTTGTTGTAATGTCAAGATGCTCACCACACTTGTTGTGGATTTTGGTTCATGAACGGATATGATACGGACAAGGTTTTGTTTTCGTTTCATATGCTCCAGAAATAATCAAGGGATCATGTCATGCAATTCAGAAACGTTTGATTACTTGTTACATTATTTGCTTGGTTAAATGAAGCACAAAGCAGCAGACATGGATCAATGTGTTTCAAACATTTTGGAATTTACGTTTGATTATAATGAAGGTGATTATATATAATCAAACGATAATCCTTGCAGGCCTCTCAACAAAAGGATTCATTATATGGTTTTGGATCACATTTAGACTCTCGATATAAGAGCTACATTCGAAATCCAATCGATGGAAGCCCTAGATATGAAGTGGAGTCCTCTTCAACTAGAGGAACTGATGGGCAGAACTGGCCCTCTCTCGATGAAGCAAGGCAACAGCGTAGGTGCAATGGCTTTTCATGCAATTGCGCAAATTCATTGGATACCATAGGAGAGTGGAATAGGGGACCTAGGGCACTGAAACCAAGAAGTCAGTCAATGGCAACTAGGTCAGATGTCGACGATTGTGGAGCTGCAGTTTCTCATGTGACAAAGTCTTATAATCAAGCAGAGTTTGTGACTGTGTACAAGGACGCGAAATTCTTTGTAATAAAATCGTACAGCGAAGATAATGTTCATAAGAGCATCAAATATGGTGTTTGGGCTAGCACCCAGAACGGTAACAGGAAGTTAGATGCTGCTTACCGCGAAGCAAAGGAGAAGCATGAAACATTTCCAGTCTTTCTTCTATTTTCGGTAATCCACCGTATCTACCTGTCTTAATTTTGTATAACTGAAGTGTCAAATCAGTTGATGTGAGTAGACTGTTGACTGCTATAAGCATCATAAATGGGCCTCAAATTCTTTGTCCCCTTTTCATGTCCCTATCTTAATGAATCTCAGTCATTCATTTATATGGATTTCACGTAAATAAATGATTGAGATTCAATGGGATAAAATAGAGACAGGAGAAAGGGGACAGAAGATCACATCCTCTTAAATGGAGAGGATGAAATTCTTGGTAATACAGTAAATGAAGTGGCTACTTGTAGAGATGATTATTATAAGCATCATAAATGGAGAGGATTAACTCTTGGTAATACAGTAAATGAAGTGGCTATTTGGTAGAGATCATTGGCATGAAATCTTCTGTTTTTATAAGCCTGTTTTAAATAGACATAAAATTTCGTTTTGGTATAGGAACAAAGTTAAAACAGACTTATGAGAACAGAGGATCCCTGATTGAGAATGTGGTCAATCTTTCTTTTCTTTTCTTTTCCCTTGAGAGCTGAGTGCCGGACTTCTTCACAGGGTTAGTTTTCATGCTGTAGTCGTTGCATGGCCTCATGAATGCAGAAATTGCCTGGACTTACTTTACAATGAAATTCTCAAGAGAGATAAAATGAGGAGAAGAACGAAACGAGTGTAAAGCCAATCGAAAAGGACAAAAAATGGGGTAAGCAACATTTTGAGGAAGCCCCTGATTCTTAAAATGTGATGGAAACTTATTGAGGAACTAGATTACTAAGTATGGTCCATGAAAGCAAAAGGCCTACCGACATACAGACTTCTGGTTCCCGTAGTTTAGCAATTACCATATCAGAGTGATTAGTTTACCGCACAAAAACAAGAGATTGATGGCCTTGCTGACCAACTATTTCCGGTCGTTCTAATACATTTTTAATGTTGTTTTACTAGGCATGTTCCGAATACAATGTGGAAATCATATTCATCACTTCGTTTGTCTCTCATTAAACCTTACGCAGGTGAATGCCAGTGCGCAGTTCTGCGGAGTAGCCGAGATGGTTGGACCTGTCGACTTTGACAAAAGTGTGGATTACTGGCAGCAAGATAAGTGGTCTGGACAGTTCCCTGTCATGTGGCAGATCATTAAAGATGTACCCAACAGTCAATTTCGGCATATTGTTCTCGAAAATAATGACAAGAAGCCAGTTACTAACAGCAGAGACACTCAAGAGGTAAAAGTTCATTTCTACACCATCCTCTTTTCCCGGCACCATGAATTATGGGGACGAATAAGCAATAGCTTATTGTTGGGCCTTTTCTCTAAAAGAGTTCCTGATGTCCTGTGTTCAACTTTTGGTTCCTTTTTGCGGATTTAATGAGCTTCTTTAAATAGATATTTCTACACTGAACTCAGATGATGAATATTTGCCTTACGGCGTTTTTTGCTTGAGTTTGCTCTAATCGGCAGTCCCTCTAATTTTTGACTCGATATCTCTTTGGATGGATACTAAGTATGGTAGTATGAAGAACCTTGTATCTTGCAGTCAGTGGTATTGAAACCTGTAATGTTTGTGTTGATAATCTAAATTTTACAGGTGGAACTAAAACAGGGTATTGAGATGTTGAACATTTTTAAAAACTATGAAAGCCATTCTTCAATCCTGGATGATTTTCTGTTCTATGAAGAAAAACAGAAAGCAATAGAGGCAAAGAAGTCAAAACAGCAAAAAACCCTGCTGTCAAGTGTAGTTAAAGGACAAAATCCTGTTTCGCGGTCTACTGACTTCGTACAGAAATTGTCTAAGAGCTTTGCGGAAGCTGTTTCTTGTAATAACAAGATGGTCTCACACTTACATCAGAAGACTATTGGCGTTGATCCTGAAATACGAAGCTGACAATCACTGTGATAATAGAGAAACTATCTTCTAGAGGCTGAGAGTGGGGATGTTTACTTGTCAATAATTCATATTCTTAGGTTCTTTTTTCTTTTACGGGACTTTTCATATGTTTATATCGGATGGAGGGGATTGGGATGCCTGTAATATCAATTATCTGATATCAGCTAAACTGATCATGGCCCCAAATTATTCTGGAGCTGATAGCGAATGGATGGTTGTTCTCCAGTAGTCTGAGGTTTCATAAGATAGGAATTCTAGTGGTACCTATGACCGGTAGGAAGCGGTTCTAGTACTCGGAAGAATATGAGTTGAACGTTATTATAGATTACACACAGAAAATAGGACGTTCAGGGAGGTATGACTCTAATGAAACTCGATCACGGTGCTCGCAAGATAAGCTTTGTGCATCTGTAGCAGTGAGTGGCTGTGTTGATTGTTGTCCATTTAAGCAACTCAGTTAGATGAACAGATTTTTAGGATGAATTAGCATAAGCTCTCACATCTTTTTAGACATGGAAATGCGACCCAAATTATTATTTGCCAAGATGAAAGTTTTAGTTCAGGCCAGAGATGCTCACGGGCTGCGCACCAAGAAGCGTTTTCAGTTTCAATTTTCTAGCGAACAGTTTCAGGATTTGCATGCCAATGTGAAAGCTTGAAGGTTCTAGCCGTCACAACAAGTAGACTCTACAGAGAAGTCATGGTAGTAGAGATTACAGGTAGATGCAAATAAACATGCTCTTGAGAAATCAAAATGAACTGCAAACAAGACATCCCATTCGATAACTAGTAATCCGACATAGCAGGTACGTCAGGGAACGCATAGATAAGGATGGCCACAGCAATCACCAAAGGAACAGAAAAGAGAATACGGTTGCTGCCACCGGAATCGCCACTTTTCTCTGGCGCTGCCGTTGTGGTTGTATTAGGAGCTGCTGTTGTCGAAGCATTCGTAAAAATCGCAGCATCAGGGGAGTTGGGAGGCAAGCCTAGAAGTTCTGGCAAGAAGCAAAACAACCATCTGTGAGATTCTTGTATTGAACTGTAACTGTACTAAAACGAATAGCCTTACATACATCAATCATGCTCAAGTACTTCTAAAGTTCAGTTTCCAACTTGATACACTCCGAGTGGATGATGTATATGTAACGATTCTACTCTCTTGCAAATATTGATCTTGACTTAACATTCGATGAGGTTTTCAGATTAAGTTAGCTTGTGTAACGGAACTTGGATCCAAGACATGTCTTAACCTGGCTTATAAACCATCATTGGTGGTAGTACTCCTATTCGAAAATGATAGAACAAAAAACGTTATCTATTTTCTTAATTCTTTTGGGTAAACCCAGTAAGAAAAACGAGATTGCCGCATTCCACAGCACCATAAGTAGATCGATGATACCAAGTTGTAGTGAAGAACCTTGTATAATGCAGAAAGGAGATCAAGAACTCAACATCATGCATCAATCTATCCTCAACAAAAAACAATATAAACAAATAGATATGAGTCATGAACTCACTAGGGCAGTAGCTGACAGTGGCATTTTGAAGTTGGCAAGCAGAAGGTAGCTGAAGAAGTCTAGCCTCCTGAATACCCAAACTTCTCAACTGAGAGTTTCCAGATCCACCATGAGTCTGCTGCATAATATAACACAAGCACTTGGCATCGCTTCCTTTCACTTCTTCCACAGCACTGCAACAATCCTTTGTTGGCGTATCGGCTTTCCCTGTGGCATAGTTCATGCACTTCATCACCTTCTGGAAATCATCCTGACACTCCTCGCTTAAGCTCTCCCCGCTAACCACTACAAAACCCGAATTACTCCACACAAACCACAAGAGCAAGAGACAACCCCAGACCCGCCCTCCGATCATCTTCAGTGCAAGTTTACGAATTGGAAGCTGTACTACATAATATAGCAAACAATGGTTGACAGACATACGAGACAACAAGGAGAAAGATGGAATAAGGCCGGATTATGCAATCTTGACCGTCCAAGATGGCAGCAAGCGCCACAATATTTGAGATCAACAGTGTAGATCTGAGTTGCAGATGCCAAGTCAAACAGGCAGTGAGACCATTAATAAAGGTACTTATTGAGCAGTTGGACCGTAGTAAAGTCCCATAGTGACCCAGCTGTCCAGTCTCCAGCCAGCAGTATCTTGGCCTTTAATAAGGTTCAGCCTTAGACAAGCCAAGTGTCACAGAACTATCCACGTAGCAGTGATGCTATGTTTTAGTGCCGAATTCCAATGCATGGCCTTGATGCATGGCCTTGATTGTTCCGCATCCATTCTGAATCGTCCGATTCTCACTTAGCATTGTGATATCTGTACTGGTTTCTTCCCATCTTGTAATTTATTTAATGAATTTTTTAAATTTAACCTATCATTTGTAATTTTAATGAAAAACGCTTTTCGATAAACCTACCCAAAGACAAACGCGTAAGCATACCTTACAAAAAGAGATGTTTTAGAGGTTACCGAAGTATGATATTATGGGTTACTCTTACTCACGTGTATAATAAGAACCTTAAGGTCCCACTTGGTTGTGGGAAAGTAAAGTAAATTTAGAATCTGATTCTTTGGAAAATAAATCTATGGAAAGTAAAGATATTCGCATGATTGGATACTTATAAGAATTCTAATAAGAAAGTTAACTGAATTCTTATTATAGTGTTTGCTATTCAACAGCATTTCATGGAATGTAATTTAATGTTGACTTGTGTTTTCATTTATATCTTTACAAATTGAATAAAAATTGAAATCGTTTGTAATACAAGTTATATTATTAAATGATAATTTTTTTCATTTCTAATATTTTAATC